>JAWQFJ010000373.1:358672-367402 GCA_034096865.1 Theodoxus fluviatilis
CTTTTACCCGTGTTCAATTGTAGACAATTTTGTTGAAAATGTGCCTTGATACACTTCGATCAATTCAAGGGACAACATTCACAGAGTGTACATGTCGGTGTTTCGTGTTTGCAAAAAACATTTTTGACAGTGTTTGTCCAGAAATAACCTATACACATACTTCTCAAAATATACAAATGAACACTTGAACAGCAAATACTTCCGTGTACGTACACTTTTCCATTCTCGGACAGTGAGAAGCACACTACAGGCACTGCCGTTTATCAGCAACAACCCAATAGGCGCGGTCTCCACCAGTTTGGTTCATCTGGGCCTCGGCAGCGAGACGCAGCGAGGTACCTCTGGAGCTACCTCGGTCACCCTCCTTTACAGTGAGTGCCTCCTTGTGAACGCGAAGCCGTAGGCAATGTCTAGCCCTCGAGATTTCTCGCCTAAGAAACGCGCTCCTGTATACTCTCTGAGGGTTACAATAACTCTGCTCACATGTTTCATATAACATGAAGTACCCAAGTATTCCCTGTCTGTTCTAGACCGTTTGCTCTGACAATTGGCAGGTTTTTGCAAAGTAGATTTTCTAAAGATAACCCTCCTTGTGTGCCGCACATGCTCAATCATCTGCAATCAGTCCTTCAAGGGTGAGCTTTTCCAGCATTTTGGCCTGTGTAGAGGGGCAACAGAATAGGGATTGATATCGTCAGATCCAAGTGTTTGCAACATGGAGCAAGATCTGTGTAGGAAAACATGGCAAGTGTCACCAGTGTCGGCATCACTACCATTATCATCTTCATCTGCAGCAGCAGCAACAGCAGCAGCAGCATGTTAGAGCACCACCACCATAGCCAACTGCTACAGGTGGACAGAATAAATAAAAGAACAATTGAGTCTTACAGCCTATCAGCCTTTGTAGACTATGTAAAGTTGTTGATCACAAAACACACTGGGTCAGAGTAAGTGCAACTGCAAGACATGATTTCCTTGCTTGTTTGTCTCTTATGAAATGCGTGGGGGGCGAGGGAGTCAACTCTGACCCCCAACCCACAGGGGGTCCTCTGACCCCCAACCCACGGGGGGTCAACTCTGACTCCCAACCCACAGGGAGTCCTCTGACCCCCAACCCACGGGGGGTCAACTCTGACTCCCAACCCACAGGGAGTCCTCTGACCCCCAACCCACGGGGGGTCCTCTGACCCCCAACCCACAGGGGGTCAACTCTGACCCCCAACCCACACGGGGTCCTCTGACCCCCAACCCACAGGGGGTCAACTCTGATCCCCAACCCACAGGGGGACAGCTGGACAGGGCAGGAGACCAGGGTCCAATGCAGGCACAGAACTGCATCCAGGGACAAGGCAGACACCCACCTTTCAAGTCAATGTGGCCAAAGGGGTCGTACCAGACCGGACATCCCTCCTTGTCCTTGCCAAACATGCCCCCTGTGTAGTACTTCTGTATCACATCAGGGACTTGGAATTCTTCCAAAATGGAATCGGCACCAATGGTTTTCCGCCATTCATGGTCCTGTAAAAGAATTATTGTGATAACATTACAGGCAAGACAGTGAGCAGATAAAGATGCAACCCCCTGGAATAGACATTAGAGAACATGATGTCAGAATGTTTGGAAAGGTCCTCTACAAAGTTTGCACATCAGTCCAGTCATATCCAGCCAACCATTGAGAGTCTATTTCAGTCTAGCCAATAAAACTCCACACATTTTCAATGTTGATAAGAAACTCTCACAGCATACAAGAATGGAAGTGATTACTTCATCACAAAGTGGGACGTTGGGGGAGGGGTGGGAAGAAGGGTGATTAAAAACAAGATGTGTGTGTATGTATGTGTGTATGTATGTGTGTATACATGTATGTGTGTATGTATGTGTGTATGCACTCACGTATTGCGTTTCTCTATCTGGACTGAATAAGGTTAGTGCTTTTAAATTTAATGCACTTTTTTGCATGCTTGATCATTACATTTGGAAATGTCCTTGCAGCAAAATAGACATGGATGATTTGTGGAGCAGGTAGAATGAAAATCTCAACATTGGATACTTACACAACACTCTAATATCCAGATGGAGAGGACTCATACAGTAAAAACAAGTGACACGTGACAACTGCATCACATCAGTACCGAAATGGACATGATGCAAAGCATACATCCACAGCAAATCATGCAGTCCCTCCAAGCGCAGTGACGTGATGGAGCTCAAGGGAGAGCATTCTGGCTAGCACACGCTACACAGCAAAGCTGTGCACAATCCCAGTTTGCACAACAAGTGCCCCACACCCAGTCCCTCATGCAAACATCTGATGGAATGACTGCATGACTACATGCATGCACAGGGGACGCACAGCAATGAACAGTCCAACACTGGGTCCTGATACAAGTATTATTCATCTTCAAGATTAATATACATGGACAATCAGTCTCAACGATAATCAGTGTGTCATAATCAAACAGAACACTTTTATGCAAATCTACTTTCCATCATCCAACACAAATATTATCTCAACCTTGAAAATAAATTTATTCAATTTGGAATACTCACATTCCTTAGCATAGTCTCCGACTTCTTCAAATCAAAGTTTCGAGCTGAAAATGAAAATTGACAGTTAAATTGGTATACTGTACTGATGGTTTGAGGAATAATTCAACAGGAGAAACAACATGCAATACTAATAAATAAATAATTTCTTTCTTTTTCAAGATTTAATGAGGTTAAAATGAAAAGAAAAAATGCCCCCTTCGTCTGACAGTACTTGTGGTAGGAGAATTTAAAACTGATTCAAGGTCTTAAAATAAATAATCTTTTAAAGTATTTGTCCACTACCCCCAAGCATCAGTGAGTGTATTACAGAAGCATGACACTGAAAGAAAACATCTTTGAGTGTGGTTTGTTTACTGAAGAACTCACTGAGAAAGGATAGTTACTTGCACTTGAGCCTCTTTGCATGAGTAGAACAGAACAGAACAGAACAGTACAGAGAGAGAGAGAGAGAGAGAGAGAGAGAGAGAGAGAGAGAGAGAGAGAGAGAGAGAGAGAGAGAGAGAGAGAGATACAGAGACAGAGACACAGAGAGAGACAGAGAGAGAGAGAGAGAGACAGAGACAGAGACAGAGACAGAGAGAGAGAGAGAGAGAGAGAGAGAGAGAGAAACAGAGAGATAGAGAGTGAGAGAGAGAGACAGAGAGAGAGAGAGAGAGAGAGAGAGAGAGAGAGAGAGAGAGAGAGAGAGAGAGAGAGAGAGAGAGAGAGAGAGAGAGAGACAGAGAGAGAGAGAGAGAGAGAGAGAGAGAGAGAGAGAGAGAGAGAGAGAGAGAGAGAGAGACACAGAGAGAGACAGAGAGAGACAGAGACAGAGAGAGAGAGAGAGAGAGAGAGAGAGAGAGAGAAGAGAGAGAGAGAGAAGAGAGACAAGACAGACAGACAGACAGACAGACAGATGTGTGTGTTTGTGTGTGTGTGTGTGTGTGTGTGTGTGAGTGTGTGTGTGTGTGAGTGTGTGTGTGTGTGTGCATGCATGTGTGTGTATGTGGGAGTGTATATGAGTGCATGCATGTGTGTGTATGTGTGCATGCATGGATGCATCCATGAATGTAGGTGTGTGTGTCCTTTCTGTCTGTCTCATTCCCAGCCCACCCCTGTCTCAACCTTCAAGGACACTGAAATTGCTTTAGCATGCTGATCTGCAATATCATGTGCACTGACAGTAAACATTCTAGATCGCACGACAAAGTGTTTCCAATACTAACTGAAAGCTCAGCTCATCATGACTACATGGGCCATGCCTCACTGCTTCCTCTACATGCAAATGCAGCACACACCTGTTCTTGAATGCATGGGTCATGAGGGGCAGGCATTAAGATTTTGGGCAAATTGGCACACTGCTGTAAACTGGAAGGTGTAACAGTCAAGCCTGCAGTGCTAGCTCTTCAACAGTGCTAGCAAGTTTGGGAGCTGTGAGTGTGAATAAACACACACACACACACATGAGCATGCACACACATACACACACACATGAGCACACACACACACACACACATGAGCACACACACACACACTTTCACTTTGGCATCGCGGTCTCGGAGGACCATCAGCGCGCCCCATTGAGATCCATAGTGTTGGTGGGGCCTCTGCAGCGCCAGCTGAGGCAGTAGAGGCCAATCCTCAAGCAGCAGTCTCTGCCACATGCGCCACAGACTTGTTGGGTCATCTGGGTTGTGGGAATTGGAGTGGTGCGTCTTCCCCGGGCTCTCTTTTCTGCAGCGAGCTGGCTTCTCGCCTCATCCGCCACCCTCGTGCCCTCATGGACATGTTGGCGCCAGGCACTCCTGTCTCCAGCCAGCGCTGTCCAGTCGGCTGTGGGGATGTTGCAGGTCTTGAGGTTTCTTCTGCAGGCGTCCTTGAAGCGGAGTCTGGGACCACCGGCTCTTCTTTTGCCCAAGGCCAACTGGCCATATAGCATGTCCTTTGGCAGCCTCCCGTCCCTCATGCGCTGTAGGTGCCCCAGCCATCGTAGATGCCACCGACTCAGCAGGGAGTACGTGCTGGGGACCACAGCACATAGTAGCCCGTCGCTGTTTGTGATGTGGTCCTGCCAGATGACTCCGAGGATGCACACACACACATACACACACACACACAACATATGCACAAATAGACACAGATACAACACACACAGATAAACTATGAGATGTGCACACTGACAGACCATTTCCTAGTAAAACAGACATGGTGGCAGACTCACTTTGATTCAGTTTAACAGAACACAGGAAGCTGTTGTGTTATCTGTTTGCACAAGTCATGGCAGCTTTGAAAGAGTTAAAATTCTACTGACAGCACTTTCATAAAATGCCCAGTGTGGGTGGCAGAGATTGCGAAGCAGAGCATGTCTTGTCTATGGTTTTTCCAACAAAAGCTGTTTTACTTCAGCATCCAAACTTCACAAATAATTGCAAACATTCTTCAGTGTGTGAAGTTTTCCATGAATGCAGCATTACACACAAAAGACCCCATTGGGACTCACCTCTGAGCCATCTCAAAAGGTAATAGTCATCATGTTCTGGCTTCAGGATGTCTGATACATTATCTCGAAACTGTGAATAGAAACAACAATCCTTGTTTATTTCATTGATATGTAAAAGAATGACACTACAAATTTTACCACAATGCCATCTACCTTTGTGTTGAGGAGGGCTTTGTTGTTTTGCAACAGCAAAACATAGGGTTGGACCTTACATTCTTGCAGCACTCAACCAGTTTAACATTTACTAATCAGATAGCAGTGCAGGACATAAATGTCACAATTTCCTTTTAAAAAGTACTCATGTTTGTCTTCATTTATGGTAGCTGACACATTTTGGTGCACGCTTGTAATACAATTTCATGAAAAACAAATAAGAACAATGTAGAATTTGGTGCTTGTAATAAATTTTCATGAAAAATAAATCAGAACAATGTATAACTATTGTATAAACATTGCTATGGGTAGAGTAAACATGTATCACTTGCAGTTCCATGATTTGGTCTGTACCATAACAGTGATATGGCTGAATTGTCCAGGGTTTTCTTGCTTATCTTCCAAAGGCAAAAACAGTCACAATTATTTTCACAACTTCTAATGTGGATCTTTGACTTTTAAATAAAAATTTACTCTCAAACCCTTTGAAGCAGATGTGAGATTCTTGGTTGTATTTCAATTTTTGGGAAATGAAAAGTTTACTTTGAATCGCTTGTGTGCACGCACGCACACACACGCACGCACGTCGTGTGCATGACACGACGTACGGACTTGCAACCTAGCTATTTCCATCTGACAGCAGCAGGCAAACACCAAATGGGTCACGTGTCCCGAATACTGACTTCTGGGCAGGACATCCTACCGATAACGACTACTCGGCAACGGCAGAATGTCACAGGGGTGTGCTGAACAGTCAGATGCCCTTTCGCTCCGCTATTAAATCAAATACTGCCGATCGAGTGTCGACTGTGAACAAAGTTACAAGGTATCGTGGACAGAAATCTGGAGGATCAAACACACTGGAGGATGTAACTATCATAACATCAAGTTGCTATGCCATTCGTTATCATACTCATAGCGTTGTCGTCTGGCTCTTGCTATGATTGGTGTTTCACACAGCACTCTGATTACATCAGTATGATCTGGATCAGAAGACTTGAGTCTCGCGCGGTCAGCACAACCAGAAGAAGCAGACGCCCACTGCGTATGTTATGAGATCCTTTCACAACGAATTGTTTTTCTGATAGATAACGATCTTACTTACATCTTCTAGAGCTTTCGCTTGTTTGGGGCTGAGGTCACCAACTCGGCCGCTCATACTGTTAAAATTAAATGCCTTGACAGGAGACCAAACACATAATCGACAATCAGTGGTACACTGACCCAGTCACGCCACGGAAACGGGGGATCCTTCCTGAGCATTGTGGGATACTTGTGACGTCGGTTCTTCGGGGGATTTTCTGCCCTATTTACCCCATTACAACTAACACAACGACAACTGGATAGACAGACGCACAGACCAAAAAACAAAACAAAACACCGGGCATATTGTTCACTACCGAGCAAACGACTTACAGAAGATTAACACGCTCTTTAAAGAGCTAGAGCCACGAGAGAGAGAGAGAGAGAGAGAGAGAGAGAGAGAGAGAGAGAGAGAGAGGAGACTGAGAGAGGAGAGAGAGTGAGAGAGAGGAGAGAGAGAGAGCGAGAGACGAACAAACGAACGAACGAAATTTTTTTTTACAAGGGTATTGAATTAGCCTGTAGTGCTTTTTTTACATATTTACAGCCCCCTGAGAGGCAAAAACACAAATTTCACAAAGTAGTGCGTTAGAGGTTGACAACTGACGAAGCGAGAGCAGATAGAGACGAAACCGTAGCAGGATAGAGAGAGATACCGGGAATGGTCGTGAACGAGTTTCGTACGATTATACGCTGCTTTTGTGGTCTAGTGTGTGTGTGTGTGTATTGCCACCCCATTGCAGTGCGACGAGCAACTAATGGTGTGAAGATGAGGACTTGACTGAAAAGAGGACGAAGCCAGAGAGAGATGTCCGAGAGATGACAGAGAGTTTAGAGACTGGAGCCCCTGGGTTGAGAGTGACCGAAAAGAATGGGGATCCGCAGAGTAAGAGATCGCAAACTGAGGGAGACCCAGAGCCCTTCCAACATTGGACGTTAGAGCAGACACGTCTACTGAAGCACAACGGAGGAACGATACGGTTGAGCGGAACTCCGAGAGTGTGGCACTAACTGCGAGGTAGGGACCCCACAGAACAGATGCATATCCCTATGGAGACGTCGATCTTTGTTTTTTTTCAGGTCGAGAAGCATGAGGGCTGACGAGGAGGATCTATCTCCGATACGAGGGCCAGGCTAAAGCGGATCGACTGAGTGTAAGCTGCACAGTTCCGCATCTGCATATTGGAAAGACATCAAAGAGATGGTGAGATTGATCAGAGAACGCGGCAGAGAAGAGCTGAGAAGACGAGGGAGGAAGATAAAGAACTCCGCTTGTGAAAAGGAGAGGCACAGGGAATGTGTTCGGAGAGATGAGACGCGACAAGACGACGACGCGACCCGGCGCCGAGAGAGATTGGGAGACACGTATAGATGACCGGGACACCACGGAGCTGCAGATGAAAGGAGTACCGCGCGAGCGACGACCGGGTTCGACTTCCAAGACGGTAAGGAGGGGAGAAGTGAGTAATAAGGAGAGGGGAACGGACTGGAGAACGTGAAACCGCTGGAGAGAGGAGGACGTGAGTAGAGGGAAGGGCGGAGGAGTCGCGAGGGGCGAAGCGGCTGAGAGGCAGGGACGAGAGCCGCCGGATCATGGATCGTGCGACCACGGCGAGAGACGAGACGGTGATCCGATATGCAGAGGCTGCTGGTCGATGAGCGAGAAGCGGACACCGAGGAGAACGAGGAGAGCAAGAACTGAGGGGGACGCTCGTGAGATTTTTTTTTTTTTTTTTCAGAAGCTAACGAGCCAGTGAAGAGCAGAGTCGGAGCAGCGGGAGAGACGAGAGAGAGAGTTAGGGAGGGATGAGGAAGATGAGGAGAGAAGGAAGAGGAGCGAGCACGGACCCGATTGGGAAGAGCACAGACGTGGCCTACAGGGAACGAGAGAGGGTGAGGGCAAAGAATTAGACGAGAGCACGAATGGCAAGAAAGAGGGATCCGGAGAGAAGGAGATGACGAGACAGGAGACGAGCTGAGACGGAGAGGAGAGTGACGAGCGGACACGAGCCGGAGGGAGGAATTGGAGCAGAGATGTTCTTCTTGCCAGTGAACGAAGAGAGGAGGCAGATGACGAGAGAACGGGAGAGGCGCGATTGATCGGAAGGAGGTAAGCCAGGAGAGTAGGAACGCCCGAACGAGGGAAGGACGAAGTCGCCTTTGTAGAAAGGAGTGAAGAGCTGAGAAGTAAATCGCGTGCTTACGGAGGGAACGGAGTTGCTTGAATGGAGGGGCCCAGATGAGAGATCGTGGGGGAGAGCGAGAGACCGAACTAACCAGAGAGCGCGAGGAAGAGCGAGAGGAGGCGAGAGGCGTCGATGCCGAGTATTTAGAGGAAGGAGGAGCAGAGAGCCAAACTGATCGAGAGTCGAGAGAGCGAGGAAAGATGAGGGCACCCGGAGGACTGAGGTGAGAGGAGAGCGGAAGCGAAGAGGACGGCGCTGAGGGAGACGAATGGCGGGGAG
>JAWQFJ010000374.1:0-55000 GCA_034096865.1 Theodoxus fluviatilis
GTAGTGGGAAATGATTACAGAGCTTTTATATTTGCTTCGACACAAATAGCTGTTGTTCGTACTCAGGTGCATACAAATCCAACAATCCACACACTCATACCCTATACATGACATGCACACGTAAGCACGCACGCACGCATACACACATGCACGCACACTCATGCATGCAATCAAGCCTTACGTGCGTTTGTGCTCAAACTGATAGAAGTCTTTTTTATTTTTAATATGTAAGTCTGAACTAAATTTAATCAAAGCTACGCTGAATAAAGCAATAACCGGTCGCCCACAAATGCCGACATCGACAAAAGAATAAGATTTGTTTTGACTTGGTCAGACGCGTCGGCAACGGCATGGCTTTGTGTACGCACTCTCACCTTGTGGGTCTACTGTAACTGGAACTGCTAGCAAACCTGGAAATCATTAGACGTCCGAGGACCAGTTTGAGGCATCAAACTTGGGAAAGGAAACCTCAGTTTGCGAAGGTAAGGATGCAACACTATTTGATTCATGGTCAGGCTGGATCCATGTAGTCACGACTGGTGACGTCAGCAGTCGGAGGGTATGACCATCCCTTGTGTGTGCACTCCTTTATCCGTTAAGAACACACACACAAACACACACACGCACACACACATACACATGCACGCACGCACTCACACATGCACACACACACATACACACACACACACCTACACACGCATACACACATGCACACACATACACATGCACGCACGGACTCACACACGCACATACACATACACACATGCACGCACGCACTCACGCACTCACGCACGCACGCACGCACGCGCACACACAGACACACATAAACACATGCACACACCTACGCAGACACATACACGCGCGCGCACATACAAACACACACGTACACGCGCGCACACATACAAACACACACACACACACACACACACACACACACACATCCCGCGTGAACACATGCACGCACATACGCATTTTTCGTCTGAGAAGAACACTAAACAAATTATCTTGTCGCCTGGACGTGAAGCCCATGAGATATGAAGAACTGGCAAAGGAAAGTCAGAATGAACCGACCAAAATTATCAACAACAAGATCTGCATAGTTTTCACATGCAAAAACTGCTGTGCTGAGATAATCTGTTGATAATGAAATGTACATATGCAATGTAGACACTCTGAGCGTTTTCATCGTATTCTTCGTACACCAAACATCTGACGCATCGAGCTGTTTATAAAATACACGTACTGTTCTGACAGATTCGAATTAGGATCATCTGATGCTATGGCTTCGACAACACCTTATTCAACAATGCATATTTATTCTTAGCTTTTGATACACCAGAACGTAGTATCCGTAACAGTTAAAAAATAACATGTCCATGATGTTAGTTTGTTACTGTGCATGAATTTGCTTTTAATCTGTGGAATGATTTGACGAACCTCTAAAACAATGCTAAATTAAAACCAAACGTTTCGCTACGGAAAACAATAAGAAGCTTAGGTAAATACTGAAACTTTCATCCAACCACTGTTCCTTTCAAAGTATTAAAACAAAGCAATCAGGAAAAGTTGGTCACAAAAATTGGGGGTCAAGGGAGACAACCGCTGCTGGCTTGATTGCTAAGGGAATCTACTTGCTTTACTTCACCAGATCGAAAGCCAATCCATAACTCCTCCCCCCACCACTCCCCTCCACCACCACCTCCCCACCCCCATCCCCACCCCCACCTCCCTACCCATTCCCCATCCCCACCTCCCCACCCCAACCCCCATCCCCACCTTCCCACCTTCTCTTCCCTCCTCCAACTTCACTTCACTTCACTTTTCCCGTAGTCTGGACGACCGTTGGGGCACCACAGATGATCTGGCAACCAGTTCTCTCCATTCCTCTCGCCTCTCGGACTGTCTCAAGGCTTCGCTGAACCTCATCCCTGTCCACTCTGAGAAGTTGTCCTCCCATCTTTTCCTTTGTCTGCCTCTCCTCCTCCCTCCTTTTACTGTGCCTTGTAACAGTCTTGGCAAGCCCTGACGGTCGTGAGACGTACCCATACCACTTTAGTTTGCGTCTTTTCACAGTGGTCAGTAGTTCTTCATGGGGCCCGATGGCTTGCCTGATTCTGTCAGCAGTCGGAGGGCTATGTTCCTGTCCTTCCAGATGGTCTTGAGTTTTGTGAGTGCTGCTGTGGTCTGAGCTATTCTCCTCCAACCTCATCCCCCAATTCCTCCCCCTCAACACCGTTGGCACTACTTGGGCACACTACTTCATACAGATGTAAGCTTTACACATTACACTTGTCAAGCGCCTGTTCCTACATTCCAACATGAAAGCGCTCATCCCGGATTGCATAAAGCGCGTGCATGCATGCATGTATGTGTGCTCGTTCGCTCGCGTGCATGCGTGCGTGCGCGCTAATGCATGTGTCCCATTTCGCATAGCTGGTCGTCTGGACAAGAATACCTCCGTCAGAATATCCGAGGCCAGGAGCTTGGAAAAAGCGCGAATTGTCTGGAATTGTATGTATGTGTGTATATATGTGTGTATGTGAATGTGTGTGTATATGTTTGTGTGTATGTATATATATATATATATATATATATATATATATATATATATATATATATATATATATATATATATATATGTATATGTATATGTGTGTGTGCGTGTGTATGTGAGTGTGAGTGTGAGTGTGTGTGTGTGTGTGTGTGTGTGTGTGTGTGTGAGTGAGTGTAAGTGTGTGTGTGTGTGCGCGTGTGTGTGTGCTTGTATGCGTGTATAATGTGTATGTGTGTGTGAGAGAGACTGTGTGTATGTTTGTGTGTGTGTGTGTGTGTGTGTGTGTGTGCGTGCGCGCGCGCGCTCTTGCGTGAGTGTGTATGCGCGAGTGTGTGACCGTGCGTGTATGTGTAAACGCGCGAGTAAGCATGCAGCTGTGCCATTATATGAATACGTGCATGCGTGCGTGCGTGTGTGTATGTGTGTGTATGTGTGTGTGTGCGTGTGTATGTGCGTGCGTATGTGTGTGTGCGTGTGTATGTGTGTGTATGTGAGTGTGTGTATGTATGAGTGTGTATGTGTGTGCGTGCGTGTGTATGTGTGTGTGTATGTGAGTGTGTGTGTGTGTTTGAGTGTGTGTATGTGTATGTATGTGTGTGTGTGCTTGTGCGTATGTATGTGTGTGTATGTGTGTGTATGTGTGCATGTGTTCATGCGTGCATGCTTGTGAGCGTGTTTGTGTGTTTTGACAAGTCTCATTATAAGAGCGTGTCTGTAAATCTCAAACAAACGCGAAGTGTAGGCTTTTGTATTGTTTACGGTAATGTGTATACTCATGGCACTTCTCTTGAAACAACATGACAGCGACGATAACGTATTCACGCGCCACTGTTGCTCCTAATTCCACAAAGCCTTTAGGCCAATAATCGTGAAGAATCCTTTCAGTGAGTCTGTTTAGTGTTACTTGTGCCATGACTCTTATCGCGGAATAGGGACTCCATACAAATGTGCAGGTGGATCTGAGAAAAGAGATCGGGTAAGCGGAATTCCTCTCGTCCAGAATGCTAAATCTTTCTTCAGCCTACTCCACTTATGGTTCCCAAGTAGATCAATCGGTCAGGGGTTGATGCTGCATCGATTTACAGACTTGATCTCAGCACAGCTCCCTCTCATCAGCACACACCTATGCAGGACAGGTACCACAACTAAACACAAGACTGGGATAACACTCCAGGGCTCTAAACTTCGCTCGCAAGTCAAGAAGCTGAAAGTGTCCGTCTACTCGGATTCGCGGGGATTGTCCGAGCGATGGAAACACGAGACGAGCTAAAGATTTACATAAACACTGCCATCGCTGCCGTTGCGCCAACGTGCAGACTCGTATGACGCTAGGCAAACACCTTGCGCCCTCTGGTTGCGATGAAGCTGTCACTTGTGTGGGGCGTGGAAGATTACACCTTCACCGTAAGCAGGAAGGCCGTGAATGGTTTGTCATGTCTTGTCTGTCATCCAGCGCACGTGAGGAGATAACCAACTCCAGCGTGCAGAGATGATAAAAGAAATGGCGGCTTGCGTCAGAAGTATGTCTGTCTTTACCTTTGATGATCCACTGCTTCTGAATGGATGGATGGGCGTTTACGGCCTATCAGCCTGTGTAGGCTATGTAAGACACTAACATCACTAAAATAGTTTAGAGTTAAAGTAAATCAATTCACGATGTCCGTAGTTTTTCACCTCTTACGAAAGGCGTGGGGAGACGCGGTGGGTCTATTCTGACCCCCAACCCACAGGGGGCCACTGCATCTGCAACGAAGCTGTCATTTTGGGGGCCTATTTTGTATTTATGCCTTTTGTTGAGCACCTTTTCTACTATTCCCCTCCCACCTCCTCCCGCCATCTTCTCTATTCTATTCTCATTCTCCAACTCTCCCGAGAAGAGTCAGCAGGCCTGGCAGGAGACAGAAGATGAGGGACTGTTTCGATCTGTTGACTGTCGGCGCGATGTCACAGAATATTCGGCCTAGAGCACTTTTGTCCATAAGGCCCTGTAGACTCTGTTGGGAAATACTTTCGGCAATGATAATACCGACACGGTTACTGTAATAATTGGTTACTAGTAATGTGGTAGTGTAATAACATCTTAAAAGGGAAGTAACTCTATTCGGTTTATATTGAAGGATGGGCAAAAGCATGGAGCCATTGCTTGAACAGTCTGTATTATCACACTGTGACCGGTCCGCAGTTCTCCAGAGGTAAACAGACCAAGTTTATTCTTACTGCAGTTATCAATATCGACACAACATTTTGAAACTCAATGAAAATAAAGACGAGATCAGAGAGGAGGGAAGGAGGCGAGAGAGAGAGAGAGAGAGAGAGAGAGAGAGAGAGAGAGAGAGAGAGAGAGATGTTTGAAAGAAAGGGCTGCTGGATCAGAAACATTTGCTTATTGTGTTACCTTCATGAATTAAAGTAAAGTAAATAAAAGCAAACATAGACACGAATGTTCAGCATACACAACAAAAAAGTGAGAAGTTGTTGTGGATACTCAGAGGAATTCTGACCATGCAACACTCGACGTGCCGCAGTAGAATTACACGACATAACAATAACAACAACAACAACAACAGTGACGACGGCAACAACAAGCACACTGAGAAAGAAAAGAAGGAGAAAATATGATGGCTCGGGGGTGGTTGGGGGGTTTGGGGTGAGGGGTTTATTTATCTCGATGGCTATGTTCCTCCCTCTCTACCTGAGCCACACACAATGGCGGACACGCCTGGGTAATACTCAGTAGTCGTCTGCTGTTGAGTGGGAATAGCTGTGACAGTGGGCAGGGGCTGTGACAGTGGGCAAGGGCTGTGACAGTGGGCAGGGACTGTGACAGTGGGCAGGGACTGTGGCAGTGGGCAGGGACTGTGACAGTGGGCAGGGACTGTGATAGTGGGTAGCGACTGTGACAGTGGGCAGGGGCTGTGACAGTGGGCAGGGACTGTGACAGTGGGCAGGGACTGTGACAGTGGGCAGGGACTGTGACAGTGGGTAGGGACTGTGACAGTGGGCAGGGACTGTGACAGTGGGCAGGGACTGTGACAGTGGGGATGGCGGTGACAGTGGGCAGGGGCTGTGACAGTGGGCAGGGGCTGTGACAGTGGACAGGGGCTGTGACAGTGGGCAGGGACTGTGACAGTGGACAGGGACTGTGACAGTTGGCAGGGACTGTGACTAAAGCTGAATGCATGGGACATGTATGTCGCGACACAGTTTTTTATGTTGTGGTAGGCTTGGATAGAGTGAGCGAGGAGATGTATTAATGAGCTTTAGTTCTCCTCGTACCTGCGTTCGTTCTGCACTATTGGCGGTCTTCAGAAGCAACAAGACGGCCTGTTAACATCCAGGATTAATAGTGATAATTGGATATATAACGAGGGCATGATCAGAGGAGCAAGAGATTAAATGGCGTCAGATAAATATCCACTGAGAGTAATAGCAGTGACAGACTTAGCAGCGAATGCAAGGAAATCATCGAAAACTAGAGAGCACTTTGAGAGTGCAAAATCTCCGCCATGGAAGCCAGAATTTATCTTCCATGGCCTGTACAATTAATTAAGGCGTGATGTCTTGCTAGCCTGACCCGATGCTACGAAGTTTAGTTCTGTTTAGAGACAAAGCATATCTAGGTGCAGAACGCACACGCCGACATCATTAATACTTTGACGTCATCAGCTCCGTGATTTGCGATATAATTTTTCTCATGCTTGAACTTCCAAAACCAGATGACAAATAACCTCCAAAATTTAATGATGTGTTTCCTTTGGGAAAACCCTGACCTTCCACAGAGGTTAATCAGAATTTGTTTTGAAAGTTTTGAGTGATATTGCTAACTAACAAATTAAGTAACTAACAAACCGAGGGTGAAACATACGCACTCGGTGGAGGTAATGGCCGTGCTGTTTTTATGTAAAGAACTCTAGCGTATGAGAAGAGGACGAAGGACACAACACACTATGATAGTATGCTTTTGCATGCTTCTGGAATGTCACACTAATGAAATAAAACGATTTGATCCCGACTCATTGTTTAACAGCGAGTATAGCGAAAATCGCACCTATAGATGCACAGAAAGAGGTAGTGGTGGGAAGAATGATCGAAGTCATCAGTAGTTTGAAAAAATAAATACTTTTGTAAAACCATTATGCTGCAACCATTGCTAAGGAACTTTCCCACCATTTTACAAGTGTAACATAGAGCCTGATCCGCTTAATGCGTCCTTCATGAGCTGGACACCCCTGGTTGTTGGTTTTCGGAATCCGCTGTTAAAAGCCCACTGTTGGAACACAACACAGGGGTGAACATGAAAGTCGAATTTCCTCGCTGACATAGACAAGTTTATTTCATGAAAACCAAGCCACAACACAACAAATATCACGAAAATCTTCACAATAACCAAACATATGCATTGCATCGCTGAAGCGTATACAGTAAGTAATTAAGCGTTCCTATGACGAAGAAAGCCAAAATGTGAGAAATATATATCCGATGTGGAAGACAAGATTATTCCAAGGATATATGACCTTTCTGAGGGGAAAAATCGCAGCAAATGAGAAAACATCGTGACAGCATTCGTGAACACTAGACTGCATAAACCCACCCCCCCCCCCCCCCCCCCCCAAAAAAAAAAAAAAAAAAGAAAAAGAAGAAGAAGAAGAAGAAGAAAACCACAAAAAACAAGTTTTAATTTACACGGGACCACAGAGATCACAGCAAGGTCTGTTTATCAATTACTCTTTTGTTAATTTACAAATAGTCTAAACGTACGCATGATTTTAGTTCAGTAGTAGACTATTATATCTCAATATTACGTAATTTTTATTCTGAATCAGAAATTCATCACAGATGAAATATGAATACGCACGTGATATGTATTAGCAATACGATATTGACGCAAGCGCCTGTGATAAGGTGAGATATGAGACACGGCGAACACGAAAAATGACACATTAAACCATACGAAACGAGAACGCAGTCATGGATAAAGGGATACAAAGCAAAGCTAAAACAAAGATTTATCACAGCAAACATGAAGTCATTGGTCAGACAACGTGATTCAGCTACAGTCACTTTCCACCACGCGACGAAGACATTCTCTCCCATGACGTCATCAGAGAGCAGGGCGTGCCACAAAGGGCTGCAAGTGGACATTTCCTTGGACAACAAAAATTTGTGTTAGTTGGAAGGTGACCTTAAAAGCTCCCAGTAGCAGCAGCGAATTTCGAGGGTTCTGAGACCGATGTCCCCGGTCCAAGGTCTATTACTCCTTCTTTCGAAAACTGACACATCAGAGTAAAAGCTCACGTCAAGATTACATGGAATACCTTTAACTTTTTAAACACCAATTTCATATTTAAAACGTTTCACTGATTATCTCATGTACTCTACAAAAATATATGTGTCGCATTGTCTACACATGTTTGTGAGTTCATGAGGGCTTTTTCACCCTTGATCGCCACAGGGTGGCCATGAACAGTTTAGGCCTGTCGCACATCAAGGTACGGCAATACATTAAGAATGATGCACTCGAGCTATGTCGTCAGGAATTACGCCAAAGTAATGATAGAGAAAGGTGCTGTCAAGAAACGTTGGCCGAAATCAATACGGGGGGAAGGAAAAAAGATGCTCGAGGGCCACACGAGAAAACGGCCGTATGTTTTGCCATAGCTGCACCGTTTCAAGTCTTGCACTGCCAGTGTAGGCATTGTTCACTTTGTTCTCGTCATGATGATCGCGCAGGGTTGTTTTCTCTTAGCAAAGACGGGAGTGATGCCTTTATCAACTGGGACAGTTCACATTGTCCGGCGCAGTTGTGCAATATGATTAGAATCACTTTTGGATGGGAGTGAAACCTACCAAGGTGCTTGGAAATACAAACTAGCCATGCCGTGGCGAGTATGTCCTGAAGGCCTCGCCATGTCCTTACCATGCAAGCATGCGACAGGCTTTTCCGAAGGCAGTCCCACAGGCGATTACGAAACTGACCCCGGTGTTTCTCATCTTGGAACTACCCAGGGAGTCATGATCGATGCTGACTGGAGAATAGGAATTTCCCAGACTTCCAGCTCCCCTGGGACCAAGCCTGGTTTTATCACTGATTGTGACAGCGGGCGTTGATTTCCCCACCTATAGGCTCTATCGCTCTTCCCAGAGTCCTCGAGGGATTAGGAAGACAGATCACTGGTCGCTTCTAATGGGGGAAATGTTCTGTCTTCAGAGTGTCTTTTGCTGGAGAGATCGCCGGCACATCTGTGCACGAGGCCTTGGTTTCGTGACAGAACCTTGTCCCTTGATAGAGTAAACGACATAGATTTTTTTCCCACTACTTTTGAGAGATGGAAAACGTGAAAGAGCTTGACAGAAGGAGATCAAAGTCCTCCGGATCTGGAGAGCAATCTGGTGCAGTCTGACATTTCGGGTTTTCTGCAATCTGCGACTCACAGAGTGCAGCAAACATTGGGCACTGATGCAGAAGTGGTCTAAAAGAAAAGCAGATCTAACTTCTATAAAAGGTGTCGAAAATGAATATTGATACGTTCAAGAAACGTATCTTCATATCATCAGACATGACGTTTTAATATTTAGATGTCCATGAATTCCCTATTTTGTTAAGTGCCGTCATGCACATGATCTAATTAGAAAGTATATTAAACTTTAATGTGATACAAAACATATCTTAGATGATATCAGCATAACTCATTTTATTGGACCCGGTTCGATATACCTCGGCTCTGTAAGAAATTTCCATATCTTTGTATGATGCCAAAAAATGGGAGAAATAAAACGGAGAAGTTCCACAGCCCTCAGGACTTGAGGAAACCAATCATATAATCGTAGGGTTTTTACCAGGAATGCTATAAGAATTAGTTTTTGCTCATTTCGTGAACAATTCAATCTTTCAGTCTGTCTTGTTAGTTGATATTTTCAGCGACCATTTTGAATGGAAATAAAAAGAGGTATTTTCACAAATAAGCTGAGAGACATGCAACGCCACCCAAACAGTTGTGGTGAATGAACTCACTGTCTTTCTTCCGAGATTCGAGATACATCCATTTTAAAGATCCACAGCTAGACACAGTTTAGAAGAAACTATACAGCACAATCTAAGAATACTGGAGACAAACATTAATCATATCAAGTTTAAACACATTTTTCACAAACGAAAAAATGTAGGACTTTATAAAAACAAATAATAATCTCTTTGATTCCATTGTAAGCATTTGGATGATTAAAGCTTGTACACGGTAAAAGATTTGCATCATTCAAACATTGCCCATTCTTCATGATTATTCATACAACTCAATCACATTAAACATTATACACATTGAATTTGACATATTTTCCAACTCATTTGCACTTAGAGTAGTTTATACAAAGTTGTATTGCAAAATAGCAGTCTCCGCATCCAAACTCCGCTTTGGAGTCACTTCAGTCGTCTCAACATGAATGAAAATAATTTTGACATTTTTAATAAGCTCCATTTGTTTTTAACACTTTACATGTTGCATTTAAAAAAGATGACAAGTAAACAAGCATATTTTTCAAGTCATTTGGAAGTTCAGGAAAATATGCCATTTTGCAGCCGAGGTACATTTGAAAAACGGTTGCGGAGAAAACAGAAAACGTTCCTTTTTCTTTAAAACACACCTCCCACTAAGAAAGAAATAAACAAGCACACCGAAACACATTCACGCTATCCCCACGTCCCACAAGTGTTGACAGGAATCTGACCTCAACACGTGTAAAGAAGGGCTTTCCCCTCACATTTAAAACACGCACCCTCCCTCGAGTCAAGCCACGAGTCACCCTTACTGCAAACAGATATAAAGACGAAGCAAAAGAACCAGGTTCACCATTTGTATGAACACACAGAGACATCTGCAACTATAGCACGGGTCCCTAGAAAAGGCATGTATGCCACGCTTTTGATAAGAAATGCAGATTGTTTGCATCTTGCCTGTACTTTCATATATAGTCTCTTTGATTACCTCTTCATATTACTTGTAAATTCTTGAGTACGTGTCAGTAAAATTTTCTGGAATATTAAAGGAATGTAATTCATAAGAAATGTAGAGGGTATTTTCCATCGTTTTTACAGTTCAAAAAACCCTCCAAGCATGTAGACAGAAATGTCAAATTCCGCATTTAAAACGTATTTCTGAGTATCCTCAGTTGAAGATTGCGTAATTAATTGCATTTTATCCAAACTGACACTTCAACAGTCAAAAAGCTTTTGCTCCTATAGTATCGTCATATACACTTGAGACAAACATTTCGATTGTACACATAACAATTGACTGTAGAACAGACCAAAGCTACAAGTTAACATATGTACACGCCACGTAATCAACTTGAACATCGCACTTCCACATATACATACTTCCCAAATGTTATCTATATCATACAATTGGCATACATGAGAAAAGCACACACGCATTCCATTTGCAGTGATGAAAGCAAATGCACTACACACACAGCCAGAGTCAAGCGAAGCAGCAGTCAAATCATGCACATATGTCGTGTGAACGCGGCCTGTCATTTCACACGGCCCAGAGGGTCAGCGCTATCAATGGAAAGGTCAAGCAAGAATGTTTTGAGTCACTCCCTCTCTTCGGAAATATCAAACCCTCGCTGCAACAGACTGCCAATGCCAACAGCGCGTGCGAGAACGGAAGTAAGCTTTCCTGCAGCTCCCACCTCTCCTGCTGACGAGAGACAAACCTCATATAGCAGGTGGGGTCGCTGATGAAAAAGCAGAGACGCGGAAATCCTTAAGTCCTGTAAGTCTACATGTCATTCCTTGCCAACTTAATTCGGTTGTAACGCCGATTTGTCATCACCAAGTTTGGTGGGTAGTCTGTCAATGAAGTATAGGAAGCGCTCGCAGTGTCATTAAAAAGAATGCTTGAAGTTCTCTCACCTCCATGACGACAGTTTTCATGAGAAGCCCTTTGATGTAATGTCCGTGAATATTTCTGAGAACTTTCCTCACTGTAATTCCTGTGCAAGGCCTTTGTCTAACCCACAGTAAGTTTCCAAAAATATCTATAAGAGAGGGGAACTAGTATGTGGTACAAGGATTGCTTTCTTTTTTGAGAGTTCAGTGCTTTGTATGGCAATGAGTAAGCACGACGACACATGAGCAATGGAGAAAACGTTGCACTAAGTAGAGACCATTTTACAATTCTTACACTTTCTCTCTTTTGTGGTGTTGCGTTCTCGTTCGAAGATAGTGCATGCTGTCTCCACACATATGCTCTGCTTCAAACTTTGTTGAGGCATTTTTCAGGAAGTAGGGTTACCACTGATGCAGCAGCGATGTCAAAACAGCTCCTATTCTATCAAACCAAACTGCCAATAACAAGTCAACTTTCCACATTCAAACTATCACTTTACTTCCCCCACTGCCTCAGCCAGCATTAACTTTTTCTGTGCACTTCTTATTCAGTCAATCAGGGACCATTTGTCCTATTGAAGATGACTTCGTGGTCATGCAAGATGTCACGAGTTTTTGTCACATGATGACGCGTGACGAATCGCCCATCGTCATACTTATACAAGTGACCTCATCGCTTGCTTTCAGAGGTTGTCATGTGACGCCAGCGTCCGCTCTCAAACGTTCGCATGTGACGTCATCGCCTGTCCATTGAGATGTGACGTGCCGTTGCTCTCGAGAGGAGCGCTGTCGTCACGGTTGAGATCAATGACTTGCATGGGGGACTCCTCCTCCTCTCCAGCAGTGTCTCTGGGCAGCATGGTTCCCATGGCACTGCCGTTCTCCTTGTAGGCGCTGTAGCGGTACTGGCGCTGCACGTACGAGCAGACGCGCCGGCGGAATTTGACGAGGAGCAACATCATGACCAGCACCACACACGTCACTGCAGCAGCGATGGCCGCCTTCACCACGCGCTGCTGGTTGCCGCTCTCAGGAGGCTCCTGGGTGGCGGGGCACTGAAGCGATTCGGCCTCCACCTCCACCACTAGCGTTCCTGCAAGGGACGGGGGAGAGGAGCACGTCAGTTCTCGGGCCAGCGCCCGCGTCTGGTTGCTGGTGGAGTTCTCGGCCAGGACGCCCAGCATCCAAGCCAAGCTGCAATCGCAGTGGAGGCGGTTGTTGCGCAGGTCCACGCGCTCCAGCCGTCCCCACAAGGCCATGGAAGCCGAGAAGGTCCGCACTGCGTTGTGGCTTAAATCCAGCAGCCTCAGTCTTCCCAGGCGTCGGAATGCCCCGTCCCCGATGGAGGCGAGGTGCTCGTTGTGGCAGATGACCAGCTCCTCCAGGCTGTCCAAGCCCAGGAAGGCCTCGGAGTCCACCGAGAAGAGATCCTCCATGTCTGTGAGGACCAGGCGTTGGAGACGGCCCAGGCCGTGGAAGCAACCAGCGTGCAGCACGGGGAAGTCGTTTTGGCTCAGGTCCAAGGTCTTCAGGTCCTGCAGGTGCTGGAAGGCAGCCCTAGGCACGTCCGCCAGGTCCGTGCCCTTGAGAAAGAGCTGTGTGATTGGACTGGGCTGCCCTAAATGAGGCCGTGCGAAGGCCGAGGGTGCGATGGAAGTCAGGCGGTTGCCGTTCAGGCTGAGGAATGTGAGATGCGCCATGGCGGAGAAGGCCTGAGGTGGCAGCGATGCCAGCTGGTTTTCGTCCAGCACCAAGGTCTGCAGGAACACCAGCCTCGACAGAGCTGTCAGTGGGAACACCTGGACACAAGAGGGAGGGTCGTTAGGGATTGGGAAAAAATGGGTTGCCTCTTGACAGGCTGCAAAATGGCGTTCATTCTGCAGGATCAAGTACGTGTTAATCTTCTAGCGTCGAGATGACTGTTGAGAATTATTAGCGTTTTAGGCTGGCACTGGGTCACATGTCCTGGAAGCTTCCACAGCAGATCAAATGAACAAGACGTTAGTGTGAGGAAATTGTTTTCTTCCTTTGCAATATTGAACTATGCTCGCACAGAAAGCTTAATGTTTGAAGGAATAAGTGCAAATGGTTTGTTCTTAATATATGTGTTATTTTAGGCAACGTTCAAATGGAATGGCTTGTTATCATTTTCGACGAGAAAACACAGCTAAAATTTAATGTTGATCTCATGAAACGTTCACCTCCTAAGTCTTTGCCCGCACGTAGTTTGTTATGTCAATGCTTTCCACCTAGAAAGGATTTCACGCTGGAGGTGAGAATGACTTTTACAGACAAGAAAACAATTGACAAATTACGGTCCCTTAGTCGCACCTGCAGCCGGTTGCGTGTGAGGTTGAGGACACGAAGTGATGTCAGCCCCTCGAAGGCGTCATCAGTGACGTCAGAGATGTTATTTCTGGCGAGGTCAAGGACGCAGAGAGCAGAAAGCGTAGCGAAGCGCCGATCCTCCAGGGTTTGCAGCAAGTTGTAGCTCAGGTCCAGTTCGCCCAGTGACGTCAGACCCGCAAGGGATTCCGGCTCCAGATGACGTAGGTAGTTCCGCCTCAAGACCAGCGTCTGCAGCCTAGAAGAGTTGGCAAAGGCCTGCTCCTGAAAAGGAAAAGCAAACATAGACGTTCAAATGTTAGTGACATCAATACACACCAGGAACTCAACGTGGTTTGCGCGTCATGCTCTAGTCAGTGGGTCAGTTCATCGTTTCGGTACCTGCACCTAGTACTGACAACAAACAAACACTGCGTGCACGGGCAGTTAGGTAGCAGTGCAATCTCCACTTTTCGAGACGCATTCAAACCCGAATTGTCTAGTCAGGGGTTAATCGCACTACATTTGCACTGCCTTCAGCGATCTGATAATCTTTATACGTGTACACTGCATCTGTCAGCCATGAAGCGACTGCGAGATGAGTACCGTAACCACTGACTAGAGCTCCATACAAAAACTGCGGTGCAAATACAGATGGCGCAAACTGACGTCTAACTTGCTGAGAGTTCGTCCATATAAATATTTTTCCTAAAGTCTCGGACCAAACGTGTGTGTGTGTCATTTTGTTTTGCCGAAAAAATAAACGAACGGAGAGATTCCTGCATGCATTTTCTATGTCTGTCCCACAATACCTCTTCTCCCATCCCAACCTTTATCCTTCTCTCACCTACAGTCCTCATCCTCCTTTCGTCCCATCCAAGCCTTCCTAAGCCTGAACATCTCCCACTCCCCTTTCCAAACCTCATTCTATCATTTGTACCTGTATGGAAGAGACGTTGTTGATGGAGATGTCCAGGTACAGTAGACACGGATATGACGTCAGGTCACCAGCTCTCACTGATTGGATGGCATTTCCGCTCAATACCAGCCTCACCACCAGAGGGCCCCCAGACGCAGGCGCAGGAATGTGCGTCAGGTTGCCATGGGTACTCCGACTCTCCTGGCGACTCTGGCTGCTGCTGACCTGTAAAGTGACGTCATCAGTTGTGAGTGACGTCATTTGGGCGTCCAGAATAAGTTAACCGATGAACATGGGGGTCTTTGTGACCGAACAATGAATCCCTGTCTCAAGGTTAGTAAGTATTACTGTTACAGAAAAATAGGAAATCAGAGGCCAATCGTTTTCTGGTGGGTGAAAATGCAAATATTTTGGCTTTTGTTCGATGTTTTAATGGGTGGGTGCTCAGACAGTTAAACGGATGGACAGAAGAACTGCTCATTATTGGCTTTAAAGCTATTCACTGCTCATTACATTAATTTACTCAAACAGCTTTTCCTCACTAAATCCACGCATACTTAATGTGTACATAATTCAGATAATAATAATAAAAAGAGAAAGTTATTTTAACAGCCTCCCAATTGTTTTAAATATAGTTTGCACCTCAGTTACTATTACTAGGATGTCATGCAGAAAATCGCCTCACTACAGTGCATCTCATGGAGCTTCCAAATCCCTAGCTTAGTTGCCCATGTGTACAGAGGCCATTACAGTTGACACTAAAGACCTTACCTCCAGTCCCTGGCAGGACGCCAGCGAGGGGTCCTGTGGCCACACTGCAGGCAGGCAGACCAGCAGCTGCAGTAGCAGCAGCACTGCACTGGGGAGGATGGGGGAGCGGGGCGAGGGCGGACGAGGTGGTCCAGGAAGGCCCCATGTTGCCACAGTCATGGTGTCACATGGTAGAGGAGCTCAGGGAGTCAGCAGTGTCTGCAACAAGAAGAATTAGATGCTTTGAAATTGCATACATTTCTACGACAGTTTATGAGAAGAGGATAGTTTCACATTCAAAGATCGACACAATCGAATCAATCAATTAACAACCATAATCTATACGAAAGCCGCCGCCGCCGCTACCAACACTTACTACCGCTACCTAGAGAGCAGTGATATTGTAGAGGGTGAACAGCTGAACAAGATAGTAGATCCATGAGTCGATTCCAATGATGGAGTTGGTAATGGTTCCGTTCGAGAATGTAAACGGACCGTGCTTTTGCACATTCACCTACAATACGTTGGTGTTGTTGAGGCTTGCTGATATTTCCATCTATGCATGACACTACACGAGATCGACAGCGTTGTCAATGACTTATTGTCAAACCACCCACACAGGCAGCAGGCTTAACTCGCCTCAAAAATTATTTTCCTACCATCTGCACCCGTAGAGTGCTGCACGATATTGAAGAACATATGAGTGTAAACGCTACAGCGAGAACGTCAACTACAAAAGAAGTTGTCAGTCCTTGCATTACGGCTATCCGACGTTTTCACCAGAGTCCCTGAACGGTCCCCTTTGCAAAGTCCCGTCACCGCAAACATCAAAGGCGGTCATCGATCTTGCTGGAGGGCATTGAATATCGAACTGACAGCACGCACATCCAACAAATAAGCTGGAGATAACAGAGTTGACCGATGTCAACAGGAATACAGAGCAACTGCCTTCATTCACGTTCCAGTCGAAGTCTCTCCATTGTTCAAGACCTTCAGGCAGACGACCGTACTTTCAAAGGGAACCACATTTCCTATTCAAATTTGTCATCTACGTTCATAGCTCTGACAATTCTCCATTTGTACATGAATGGAGATATGAGTTCCCGTGACATATAAAGCAAAATCACTAAAGGACCGTTCGTCTATAACATACGAATGAGTCAAAGTTACCCTTTGCTACAGCAGACTTTCATTTATTTAACGTTAACAAAACTCAATACTTTGCTACAGCAGACAATCAAGACCGCTAGAGTATAAAATCATTCAAAGCAGCCCATACACAAGATTTCTCCTATAAAAAACATGCAAGGTCAAACAAACATGATGATTGACAACAGAAGCATTTCTTTCACAGAACAGGTGAACGTGACAGGGATTTCTATCTCCAACGTGCAGCACAACTTCGTACATTTACAGTGAAAGTTACGCAAACAGTCAGCCAAGTTTGGAATACACAGGAGGATTCTTGGCCAAACTCACGTTGGACCGTCAGGGAAAACCCAAGGAAGGGAATACACGGGCAGCACAGGTCATCAATTAGAAGGGCTCTGTGTTGACTGTGCCAAATCAGATAATCCCCGGGCCTCATTGAAGAATCCTCCTTATCGACAATGGCCATAACGCAAACACCACACTGGCCGCAACCACCGCTGGCCATCACGTAGGGACGGAGAGCAGACAGAGGAAAGGGGGAGGAGAGCGTGGTGGGGTAGGGAAGAGGAGGAGGTTGAGAGAATGGTAGAAAATGTAGGGTAGGGGAAGAGAAATGGGACATAAGGTAGATATAAATAGGTCAGCAGAGTGTAGGGGGAATACGAAAAGATAGGATTTCTTCTGATTTGAACAGCACATGATCCACTGATGCAAACGAGGAGGAGGAGGAGGAGGAGGAGGAGGAGGAGGAGGAGGAGGAGGAGGAGGAGGAGGAGGAGGAGGAGGAGGAGAGGAGGAGGAGGAGGAGGAGGAGGAGGAGGAGGAGGAGGAGGAGGAGGAGGAGGAGGAGGAGGAGGAGGAGGAGGAGGAGGAGGAGGAGGAGGAGGAGGAGGAGGAGGAGGAGGAGGAGGAGGAGGAGGAGGAGGAGGAGGAGGAGGAGGAGGAGGAGGAGGAAGAGGAGGAGGAGGAGGAGCGGAAGCAGACTTAGAACAGCACTTGAAAAAGTAAAAAGGAGGGAAAGATTGGGCGACACAAAAAGAGACACAAGACGAGGTGGACGACACACTTTACAAGAGCTCTGACAAGGGACATGCTTCCCAGTACAAGAAAAGCACTGGGAGATGAAACTGTCACAAGTAATGAGATAATAAAGTCTGAAAAACTCGAAGGTCAAAATTCTGCGCGACACACATAAAATCCGCACTCAAAAAGCCTAAAGCCCCTGTCATTCTCAACACCTGCCAAACCCACTGAATCTGTACATACAAACTGGATTGCTCTCCGATCAAGACGCAAAGAAGATAAAAACTGTTTTTTTGTTAACAGTGAGGTAGAAGCAAGGTGAAGGTTGGCGACACTCTTTCTTCAAGTCCATGACCGTAATCTCCGCAACACATGATCCTCTTTATCTTCCAGATACCAAACTCGAGGCTTAGCCAAAGACATTTGTGTACAGGATCTGTGGTCTTCCGTGGTTGGTGGATGAAAATGTCCGCTTCACTACAACCAGAACGTTTGCGAACGGGAGGCGAGGAAAGTTCAAGTGGCCTGTTTGAAATTTTGCCTGTGCAAATGGGGTTTACAGGATCAGCTCATGTGGATGTGAGAGCATCGTTTGCAATAAGATCCTGTGTCGCTATGAAGGCAACTTAAGTCCGAGCATCAACATATCAACCTATCCAATGTGATGCAGCGGATGCAACGTTGTGAATCCTTCAAGAACAACAAAAAACACAGTCATTTGATTGCCAGAATAATATTCATAATTATGTCATCGTTGACACAATCTTCATCGTGAGCTTTTAGTTCATCACACCGCAGAGGAATGTGAGAGGAGGGTCTGTTCAAACAAACGTCAAACACTCGAGGCTTGAGAATAATGGGGAGTCTCCATTTGATGAATGCACGAAAATGGCAGCTAAAAGCCAACTCCGGTGAGGGAAAAATGCGTTATTACCACTAATGCTTTCACATCAACTGTCAAACTAGAATATTCTGCCACTCGGCACTGGAAGGTTCTCGGAAGTACTCGGAGTAATTTACACGATGTTCTGAGGTCTTCCGGCTCATCTGCGCATGCGTAAAATACGGCAGAGTGGAGATTCCCATAACCACTGGCATGGAGTTTCTCCCCCTGACGCGAACCTGCCGATGAAACCTTTCAGCGGAGCGACTTAAATCTCTGGCGGCTACCGCAATTAGCCACCATGCACCCTGGCGTCTTGCACCAGGCATCATCGATTCCGCCTCACTGCCTTTGAAGTGTTCCATAAACGGCCGTGACGTGGCTTTTTGCCCAGTCATAAAAAGCCCGCTGCTATTTTCCCTCATTATGCTGCAAAGGCAGAGAGACGGGAAGATGAGGTGATTCCGTAACGAGTTTAAAGAGAGCTCGTCTTTGTACTTGCGCCAAGCAAAATGGAACATCACAGCGAAGTGCCAGCCTGCTTTGCAGAAAGAGTGACTCCTAATTACGCTCCTCTTGTTGTCTACTAAACACCAAAAGATGTTTCAGAGTTCCGTTTCTTTCCCCATAATCCTAAAAGGATCAGGAGCAAATACTGTAAAAAATAAAACTGCAATTACACTGTAGATAGAGGTATTTGAGTGAGAGAGAGAGAGAGAGAGAGAGAGAGGCAGAGAGAGAGAAAGAGAGAGAGAGAGAGAGAGAGAGAGAGAGAGAGAGAGAGAGAGAGAGAGAGAGAGAGAGAGAGAGGCGGAGGTGGGGCTAAGGATAGGGGGGATAGGGGGTGGTGGATGGGGGGTGGTGGATGGGGTGGGGGTGGGGTGAGAAGTGAAAAAGGAGAGTGTTAGCGCACTGGTAGAATGAGATTTAACGGCAGCAAACGCGGTTGGCAACAACTACGTGAGAAATGTTTCACAGGGACGGACACTTTCAAAGGGAGGAAGCGCCACGGCGTCCTTCTCTCGCGCGAACAGAGGCACTCTGTGCGACTATCGCCAGCGATCTTCTCGCCATTGAGCAGAAACTGAATATCTCGACTTGCACCTGTGCGGTGAAATTTACAACATGTCAAGATCTTCCTTCACCTCACAATTTCCGCTCGAATAATACTTTGGACAGCAATCACCTTGAGCAGCCCTCGCGTCCGTCTGACTTTCACCCGCATATCGCTAGCTGACAATCTCAAGACGACCAAGATGAATAATGCAGCACACCGAAATGCCCGGATCACGGTGATTCATGACCGTCTTTGGAACACTTGTCCCGGGCCATTCCAAAAAGAATACGCTCTGCAGAGTTGTTTGTTCCGCTTTGTTCCATCGTCAGTCGTAGACTCGGCCCTCGCATGAAACGGACAGAGCAGCTGGAAGATTCCTCAGTACTCTCAGACCTACACTTGCACGAGTTGGCTCTCAGCCGCCACCACATTCCTTTGGACGATACAGCACTTCGGAACGCGTGTGAAAAAACGAACAGACACAATGGATCGTCTTGCGTACGTCTCGTCGGAATCTAGAATAAACAGGGAGGGTTGAAGAACTTCCCAACTCTCCACACCTCCGTCAGCAGTATCGCGGTGCAGACACCTGCGTCCGACGTTGGGGCATTCGTCGAGTCGTGTTCCCCTCCCTACCTGCCTTCTTGACTGCAGACAGAGAGCCAGACAAAAGAAAAACCTCTAACGCGCCTGTAAACGCCCAACTCTCCTTCTGCTTTTCACACACAGGTGCCATTGTGTTATCGCCGTTTGCAGCATTTCTCAAATATCGTGGACAAGTCGGGAGACAATTTTCTCAAGTTTTCAGGCTACGGGTTTCAATGCGTCTAGAGTTAAAGAGGGTCGTAAAGCGAGAAGATTCAGGGTAGAATGACCTGACCAGGACAAAAGCAATGGCGCAATATCCATCGCAAGAGCTGGTGCAAACCGATTACTCATTCATTTCTAGCCGTCTATCGAATCGGAGAAGGAGGAGCAAAATGCCAACGGGTCTTGGAGCGTATAAGCGTCAATGCATATATGCAATATTGGCTCAAGGACAGAAACAGACGCAGTGATTTGTCGCCAGGACAGCTTGAGGAATATTGAATTGCACTTGACGAGTGCGCAGGTGTGGGCAGGTGGCGAGAAACCCTACCAGGCCACACACTGCAAGAGACCTGCTTGTCCATTCACAGCAGTGCGCATCACCGTTTGTCATTCATCTGTGCACTGCCTCATTATCATCGCCTCACCCACTTGGTGCCTAACCGAGACCCAGGTCGTAAAGCCATAGTGTGCATGGTGGTTACAAACCAGATAGCAGAATCAATTTTACCTTGCTCCAAGAGAGCGAAGACGCTGTTGAATTACACCCCAGCTTGTGTCACGAAGCGAAATCACCACAATGTGCTAAACGGGCTGCATTTCGACAAATGAAAATGCAGGTCTCATTGAAAATATGCAAACTCACGAGTTTTATGTCAGTTTGTCGTCTGAGAATGGTACGCAATAATTATTCATACAGATTCACGAGGTACAGTTGCTTGCATCGCTTTAGCATAACAATAGCTAAATGCAGCTGCTACGCAAGTTAACTGAATCCACAGGGGTCAAAATGCACTTTGCATTACACAGTTAACCATCGCACCAAAGATATTACCAAATGTGCACAATAGTGATGTTTTGATAGAAGATGACCTCAACGTCAACTGAAAGCACACAAGAAACACAAAATGTCATGACTGCTACGCACATCTGGGCGCGCGCACGACAAGAGACAGTCACGGCATTGCTGTAGGCTTACAAAGGTCCGGTGATTTCGTCGCATCCTCATTTGGCACGCTCTGTTTCCTCAATGAGAAGGGAGACTCTTGCCTCACCATCATCTCTCAGACAATGTTGACAATTTTTTTCTTCTCGTTAATCAAAAACTCGGGAAGCACGTCCTGTACTGCAAAATGTACAATTAATAGTTTCAAACGCTTTTGCATGTTAATTTCATGCATGAGAATTCAGTCATCCTTTGCGAATGGCCTGGGGAGACGCGGTGGCTTTGTTCTAACTCCCAGCTTACAGGAGGCAGGAAGGTAGAAAGATGCGTATCTAGGAGACAAAAGTGGTGATGCTTTGACACATATTTAAGTTATTCAATATGATTACTTCGTCAGTAAGGGATATAGATCCTCAGAAAGGATTTCTGTCCTATCGATGACCGCAATTGCACCCCACAGTTTTGCATAAAAGCATTAACTAGTCTCAAAAGGAAACTTGGTTGGTACCAACGTGCATGCCCCAAATATCGCCGAAAACAAAATCGTCAATTTATCATCTTGTATTGAAACTTGAACACTTTCCCTTGATTCGTTGACATCGCCCACTCTTTCGTGAACACGCATTTAAATAACACCATTACTAGAACCACACTCAAGAGCATTATTCACATAAAATGTTTCATAACGATTGTATAAAGAACATCGCCAATGTCAGCACTTTTTGTCAAACTGTATGTATTTCAGCAGCGGCATGCTGCCTGAAGACCAAGAGAACAGTGAACACCAGTCAGCGTAGACGTACCTTTTTGACCTAAAGCAGAGTTCCAGGTACACTGAAGGGGACGCACTGCCACAGGATTCAGATTTACGGTCACTTGATTATCGGGAGATGAAGGGCGTGGGTAGTAAACCGTCATCCAGTAACTTTAACTGGACATAAAATGTACTTAGCGCAATCCCTGCATTCACTCACGGCATCTCCTCCTCGTTTTGCATGTTCCTGTCCTCAACTGTTGCCAGCCGAACACAAAGGGAAAAAAAGGTCTTTAACCTCCTACTTGGACCCCCGACCCCCCATGTTCATTCCATGCCCACCCCCATCCCAACCCCATCCCACTCTACTCTCCCTCCCAACCCTGTTCCCACCCTTTAGTCCTGTATGGCTGGCCCGTGCCTACCACCCCTGTGCCGTGCACGTCTACTGATTACAGGGCCCAGTCAATGTAATCCTGGAGGTCCAGGAGTGTTCAACGTGCCACGCAAACTTGCTGCGCTGGCAAGGGAGAGAGCTGTTGCAGATGAGCTGCTTGTTCCAAGTAACGTTCCTCAGCAGATGAAACCAGGGTTTTTCTCTAGGGGATGCAATGACAGCTGCCAGACTCAGTCGAGTAGTTCTTTGTTCTTCGAGCTCCTTGGGGAATTAGAGCAAATTCGTTCGAGCATCTCTATTGTTCTCATGCAACGCGGTGACAAGCATCTTTGAAAGAGAACTGTTCCTCGAGACAACCCACTTCTGGCCACAGTTTGTCTTGGAAACTGAAAGATTTAAATTTGTAAACTCCTTCCTCATTTATAATAAATATGTGACACCTTAGCTGGAGATTCAACAGTGTGGCAGTCACGCTGGTGTGAAATTTGAATACTTCGGGAGAGGCAAGGTGCACCTATAAAACACATGAAGCAACGAAGCAAAGTCTTCTGGAGTAACAATCTTTAGATCATTGAAGGGTGGCGAACCTGCATCGTGTATGCATTTAGGTAAGTACAGTCGACACATATCATAAGCATGGTCACCTTATAGCTGGGAAAATTTAGCCAGCTCGCTTGTGAATAGTTCTGCATACCGGATACTACCTCCTTTCACCTGTTTGCAACTCTTTCCTCAACACATTTTGTGGGCCCGGAACATTTTAACTAGCAGAGATTAAACTGAAGGACCCCTATATCAGTAGAGTGACGTTGCCGAACAAGTCCTGGAGGCGGAAAGCATGCCACGCGCTCCCATTATGTGCGATCATGCACCAGATAAAACTGCAACGCACCGTTTACAACAGCGCAACAAGGACTCGAGTTTACAAGGCTGCTGAATAAACACGTTCACACGAGGACTTGGTCCACACTGAGGCGGTGAAGACGTTGCTAACTGAAGATGAGTGGAGACACGACGAGGCAAGTCCTCTCGTTGCTACCAGTCTGCATGCTTAGCGGTACAAACGGATCCATACAGGGTTTTTCCCCGCATGTTACATGCAAGCCCGCCTCCTTAACAACCGGAAATGGGAGGCAGACATGCGCTAATCTTTTGGTTTCTTTGCAAGCGCCTCAATGCTTGCACGCGATGGTGGCGATAGAGATGTCGGATGCAGGACCAAGTACAGTAGAGTGCGTGTACTCTCGTGCCAAACATAAGTCAAGGTGGACCAGCACCAACTTGTGCAGCTTTTCCGTGACAGAAAATGAGGCGACTACTAAAGTTAGTTGCAACAGTTACGATCATACACTAAGTAAAACATATACAATTAATGAATGTCGTTTCCTTCCCTCTCTGCAAGCGGATTCAAGACAGAAACACAACAGTCTACTTACTTGGTCGATTAAAGATTGTAATGCACATTACGGAAATATAACATAATCCTGTTCTTAGCAATTATCAGAACTCTAAAACATATATCGTTCTGAAATTGAACCTGTCAACTTATAAATGAAAGCACAAAGAAACTTTAGTAGTAGCAACACGATACCTCGCCAAAACAATGCACTTCCGATGTCAAAATTGTTTCTACCACTTTCGGACTAGATAATAAACTTGTTTTTCACGAGACAGCACAGCTCCTCTGAATGTGAAGGTAAAAGAGCTCTGACATTGCATTTATCATTACGAATGACGGGCAACATTAAAAGATAACTGCATCACGTTATTCTGATCAGTCTTTAAGAAGAAGTCTTCATTCGTGATGGGAAAAAATCGAGGCGGGGAAAAATGGGAGCTACGTCAAGATAATGAGGTAACTACCGTAAAGGGAGGTAATTAATATTCCCGCGCATATTTGCATGAAAGACGGAGCTGCGGGGTCAGGGGGGAGGGGGGGGGTGGCCACGTCAGCGCTAACGTCTCAGGAGAGGGTCAGGGTTGTCTCATTTCTTCGTCTGATTCCTTCCCCTTGTTTCCCCACCCACACTCCCACCCACCCCCTTTTCCATCCACCAACCCCACATCCACCTCATGCCCACCCCCCTTCTCCCCCTCTCCTCTGCTTGCTCTCCGACTGTCGCATCTTCCGTCTTGTTCCCGAGTGAGTCAACACGACACTCTGACCCTCGTAAAGCCGACTATCACCCTGGAAGTGAGTACTGCACCCTGGCTTGTAGAAAGGCTGTAGAGACACGCCTGCAGGAAAAAGGCGAGCGTGCCATTAGGAATACCTTAAGTAGCGAGACGAATTCTGAAACGCACACTCTCACACGCACGCAAGCTTGCAAGTACACACGTGTTCCAGTAAATAAAAGAAATGACCAAACAGGCTTCTAAGTGGTCGTTTGCTCAACACAATTGACTGTGAATGTTGGTGCGGTTGAAAGTTTAATGCCGAAGACGGAGACAAATGTAATAGTAAGCTCACAGATGCAACACAAGTCATTCAAATTATCTTTGTTTTTAATAAATTGCATTAGAAATATTATACTTTTTTTGCATTTGACAATACATAGCAATTCTAATTAGATAACCAGTACTTTCAATTCACCTCAATGGAGTAAAGTGACAGTATTTTACTTCCAAGGACAACAAGTAATCCAACAGCTTGCTCTATCAGGTTTCTGGTGATTCAAGAATGAGAAAACTACAAAAGAGCGCTGCCTGGTTATGACACGCACTAGGTTCTACAGAAAGCCTCGATCATATGCAAAGACCGACTCGTGCTTTAACGGTCATTACAGAAGACCTTGTGATTCAGCTTCGAGTGGGAAGTTTCCAAGGGTAGCAAAGATGGTGCTGGTACCGAAAAGCTCCAACTTTAGTGCAAGGATTTTACCTGTGTCAAGGCCAACACGAATGGCATGTGCCACCCAGCAGATTCAGATGCAATGCAACACGGACCTGCAAGCAGCGGGCTGTGGGTGGCGGTATCTCCACTCCAAGCTTGGTCCTCCAGACCGCCCCAGGCGGATAGCACAGCCGTGTAAACCACTCATCCTCTTAAGTGCAGAGTGCATAGGGTGCTTCAGTTTCGATGGTGGCACATGACACAATGCACGACGACTACACCGTGCAGGCAAAATCGTCGGCACACAAGTCGTCCTTGCTTCTCATCCTCACTGTCTAAAAGTTGTTGCTGCGTGCACTAGACGTTGGGAGTATAAAAACCATTTAACGTGCGTCTCTGCTTAAAATACTACCACTAATTCTGTCAACATACTGTATGCCTGGGCGTACCTAGACAGCGATCGAACAAGCAAAGCGGCCTAATCGATATATATTCATATCGCAAAACTTCACAGTTTCTATATACTTTTACGGTATGAAATATTCTCGAAATTTACCTCGGTCGGTAAACGTCCGTTTGCAAGTCATTCCGCAAGTTGTAATTGTGAGTCACTTGCAATAACAATTTTATTTATTGCGTCTAGTGCATGCAATGAGACAGTCGGGGATGGTGGGGAGGGTCAATCTTAACTCGGAGTAAGATGACAAACATTCGAAATTACGAGGGCGCATTCACCGACATCTTCCACACGTCCGAAGTATTCCATATGTACGAGTATCGTTTTACTCATCGTTAGGAAAAGCTATATACTAGATATACAAGATTGAGTCCTAACCTTGTGTAATGCATTTCAGTCATTATTCTAAATGGGAACTCCTCCCAAAAAGTTGAAGGAAGACATATGTAAAAGTTCTGACATTGTGGTTTTTGGTTCGAGTCTCCGCTCGGACGGACGCTATACCTAGCGTCTTTCCGCTTTCCCAATGTCAAGGCCTGCTCACATTTACTCCCTGGCGGCAGGAAACCTTTGAAACAAGGCGAAGACAAACAGGCAGAGCCTAACTACAACAGCGGCGTATTTGGCAAGGCTGGAAGTTTATGCAAGCTCAGACTCCACATTTGGTAGCCCGTCACTTGACGTCAGGTTGAGGGCAGAAGAGTAAGGCAGGGGGGGGGGGGGGGGGGGGGGGGCAGCAGGAGAGAAAGTGACTACCGAAAAAGAGAGAAGCCAGCAAGAGGCAGACAGAGTGGGACTGCGAGGAGGAAAGCAGGGAAATAGGTTCTTAAAAATATGAGAAAAGTCTAGGAAGGCGGGGAAGGTAACGGTTTCGGATGAACAGAGGAAGAGGTCGACCTGATAACAGAGGTAATGAGGGCAGGGACCACCGGAAAGAAGAGAATGTCGAGAGGAAAGTAAGAATGGGTTTGCATGCTGGGCAGTGAATAAAATAGGAGGTCAAGAGCAGCTGAAAGCAGAGGAAGGAGTGTACAGATATGAGAGAGAGAGAGAGAGAGAGAGAGAGAGAGAGAGAGAGAGAGAGTGAGAGAGAGAGGAGGGAGAGAGAGAGAGAGAGATAGAGAGAGAGGAGAGAGAGAGAGAGGGAGAGAGAGAGAGAGAGAGAGAGAGAGAGAGAGAGAGAGAGAGAGAGAGAGAGAGAGAGAGAGAGAGAGAGAGAGAGAGAGGGGACAAACAGTTGGACAGATTGGACGAACGGATGGACAGAAACCACAACCATACGAGAGACATTAAAAAGAAGACAGAGAAGGCAATGGAAAGAACAAAGACGCTTTGGAAACGGATAAAACGAATGTCAAATGAGAGCCATGGTTGAAGTAATCATCTCAGAAGTGAGAAGTGTCGGCTACTTTCTAAAGTCCCTGAACATTTCTTCGTCTGAACTCACCCGTGGGTACATTCAACCAACATGCGTGTAAACGCAGACCATATCAGCAAAGCAAACATGTTTCCTGTATCAAACAAGAAGATACAAAAGTTATGGAATACATGCCTTCGAATGAATGTCTCTGATCACAAACTACAAACCTGCACAGAAAGACAACCATGCAAAAACCGTAGCCTTCAGGGGCAGGCTGCAACCGGTGAAGAATGCAGCAGCAAGGTGCACCTGGTGCAGGCAGCAGACGAAGGAGAAAACACGGGGGGAAGGCATTTTGTGAAAAGCCGACAGAAAAATGTCAGGTTACGAGGGAGGTACGGGAGAGAGCCCCACAGTTGCCCGTGAGACGTCCCTGCACCGTGTTTAATGCCACAGGACGGCCGGTACTGAAAGGGAAGACAGCACGCTGCACGGGCAAGGCAGGCCCATGCACGAGAGCGATATGACTGCTAGAAAGAACACGGCCGTTACCGTCGCCGTTTCCCCTGTAAGGGTCGAGGCTTTTGCATGGATGAAGGCGCTTCCTTCCTCTACGACCAGCGACCCAGACCAGATTATGCGCTCCTCGGCGGTGGGTCTGAAGGCTCTCCATTACATCAAGGCTGCATTCTTCTAGGGAGGCGAGACATTACGTCCAGTATCAATCATCGACTTCTCATGTCAAGGGGAAAAAGAGTAGCGGTTCCTTATTTATGAGCAGTGCAAAGAACACCAAAGCTGGATCTTCGCTTAAGAGAAACAGCATTACCCTCCGTGTGATGGCCGTGACTGTATGTTTTGCATGCACTCCTCTGCACGTTTGGGTTAGACTGAGGGAATGCTGTGTACTGAAATTTAATGATGAGACCAACTTTAAAACACCATTGCAGCACCCATCCCCAAAACTCTAACTCCCTCCCAATCTTCTTCCTCTCTCGCTCCATTTTCCCTCTCCCTTCTTCCCTTCTCCTCCCCCAACTTCCCCATCTCCACCCCCACCCCCTCCTTCCCCACTCAACCCACCATCCCCCAAAAGGTTCGACGATAACATTTATTGTAAGTGCAGGGCATGCAACACGCTGCACTTTCATTGAAACTGGTTACTCACTAGTTCCTCGACAGCATTTCCTTCCGTCAACCGGTACCTCCTTCTGCGTTTTACTTCATGTTTCGGTCAGTGGGAGCAAGGAGTGGCATGCAAAAAATCCCAGCGCATTATGCAAGTCAGTGCGACGCTGCCACCGACGCCGAATTACAGCAGTCGCTACGACCCTCGTTTCCTCGTCCCTCCACTGCGAGGCCCACATGGCCTATCAGTCCATCGCCATGGGATTGGGGAAAGCCAATGGAGATGCAAGGCAAATTGGACGGAGACTCTTCCCCCAGAGTAAAGCGACAGCGGGGAGAGTGTCGAAGCAGGCGCGCACCCACGCGTCGGCACACGCACGGTGCAATGAGGGGAGTATGCCTCTCTAAATGAGCAAGCAGTCCCCTGGGCAGCATTCCAAGTCGGACGAAACCCTTTGTTAATCTCTTTTCCTTTTCCTTCCATCATCTCTCTCTCTCTCTCTCTCTCTCTCTGTCTCTCTCTCTCTCTCTCTCTCTCTCTCTCTCTCTCTCTCTCTCTCTCTCTATATATATATATATATATATATATATATATATCTCCCCTCTCTCTCTCCCTCTTTTTCTCCCTCTTTCTTTCTTTCTTTCTTTCTCCCTCTTTTCTTCCTCTCTTCTCTCTCTCTCTCTCTCTCTCTCTCTCGCTCTCTCTATCTCGCTCTCTCTCAGTCCAGTGAACAACATGTATTTACGCGGGCGATGAGTCAAGTTTGCCCGAGCATGCACCTCCAAGCCTGTTTCTCTCAGAAAATGAGCTGCACTTCACAGCCTGGTTATGTTTCTAATTAGCTCCGCATTTCTCTGCATCATCGACATTACTGTTCTTCGTGGAAGAAGGTCACAGTTTAGCTCCTGTTTTCGTTCAGACACTGGCCACTTTAAGAAACTTTCCTGCCGACACATACATAGTTCTCACAAAGATCGCCTGCAGTCCCTCGTTTTCTCTCGTTTGTAGTTGCTGCAATTTGAAACACCATGTAGCAGTTCGAACCGAAAGACATGTAAATATATTAAAGCTTTACACTTAATTAAGCCTCCCAAAGGAAACTAAGATCACCCTCATGTTACTCATATGCAATAGTAAGGTATTCTACTACCAACAGCAGCGAACATTAATTAGTTTTTACAGTTTCAAGTAAAAAGCATAAACTCCAATAAAAGAACGATAGCAAAGAACAACTAGTGATAACTTCTACATCTCAGATGATCATGCCCGAGGTGAATCTTCGACACTACCCTTACCTCTTTTTTCCACTTTACCATTCAAGTTAACTATCGTTGGCAACTAATTCAGTGCATCAATCAAGGCACGAAAAGACCCCACTTATTGCAAGGAACAACTTACTTGAGGTAGGACCAAGATGACCAGCACCAAGATGACCAGCACCAAGATGACCAGCACCAAGATGACCAGCACCAAGGGCGAAGAGGCAATTCAAACGACCAGGGAAACACACACTCCCGGCAGCATACTGCAAACCACTTCCCAAGACTTCCACCACGCCAGATAAACTGAATGGGAAAGAAGATCTCTCGCAGAAAGCTAGATTTCCTTTCAACACTCGCGGATCAATACTGATCCTAGTCACGTGACTAACCGCGCAGGCGCGGAGAAGGCGGTTAGCGAGGGCGGGAGTCCATTTTATTGCCAGCCAATCACGGCTCGCCAGCCTTCAGGGGAGACAACGCTGCTCTGAATCGATTTCCGGCAAGTCGTTAAGCCGACCCTCTCACGACAGTAACTGAAACGGATTACGGCTACTCGGAACAAGGGGTCGTTTCAAAAGCACAAAAAGTCCCCAGGGAACAAACACTCCAGGACAGCCATTTCCTGGTGAAAGAGGTCGTATATGGAGTTTCTTTACTTTATGTTCTTTCAACGAGTTCGGTGCATGAACCGTTGAAACTCTAGAGGTTTTTCAAGGTGTTGGATCAACGTGCTCAGACACGAAAAATACTGCAACCAAGCCAACTGCAGTACGTCTGCTTAGGTTTCTCACGGCAAACACGTAGGCAAAGCAAAGCACTGCGACTATGTAGGGAAATGTTAAAACCATTCTCCTCTAAACCACCGCAGCACAGTAGTAAAGATCGTAGAGTTGTGAGTGTCGTTCTGCGCAATTACAGCCACAAAAAGTAACTGCGTGTTTCTGGTCCAAAACGCCGAGAAGCATTTCCGTTATAGATTATGCAAGGGCACAGAAAGCTGAGCGACTCCGGTAGCAGAGCAAGGCGTTAGTCACAGTCCGTGTTAGATACGCCCCGGCCACTAAACGGGCGTAGCATGGCGAACCCTAAAGGCATAGGGGGCGCATGTGTCGTCACGAAGAAAATACCAACTGCGCCTCATCTGCCAATGAAACACGAAAGCAGGGAACGAGGAAACTTTATTTTCAAGCCCACAAACCCTCAAACAAAACACAAACTCGACCATTCCCGAAACGGAATGGGATGAAGATTTGATACAGCTAGAGGCAACGAGACCACCAACTGGTGAAAATAAACACACAATGGCGCCATATAAATTCTCGCTTTTTATACAAAAATAAAACCTCAGAACAAGTTTCAAACCGAGCGTCCATTAACAGCCACTTACGTCTCGACTTCTTACCCGAAGGCAAATGTTCTGGCAGCGTTTTCATATCTGAATGCACCTTCTTTAATAGCTTGGACTCTCTTCCATGTGTGCTGAAGTTGGGCTGGCAAGATGAAGCACAGGGCATAGCTGCGGACAAATGCAACGCCAGAATGCTAACAGTGCGATATCACAACCCGTCAGTTACGAGGACAGACAGCGCCCTTAAGGCCAAAGCACGCCACCGCCTGTGAGCAGAAAATGACGACCTTCATTTTCGTGCGACCACTTCCACAGCACAATTGTCGCGCGACCTTAAACGCTGTAAATTTTAGTGACACGCGACCTTAAACGCTGCAAGTTTTAGTGACACTTGGCTGGGACAAATAAATACATATGGCAATAGAGCATGTACTCCTCTGAGCGTGCTGAAAAGCGACTTCAAGAGTCTTTGTTTTTTCCAACTAATACACACATTCAATAATGTGTGAAGCTAAACTAACGCTGGCGCACAACTCTATCGGTTTAAGTGTGGTGCCACAAGGCGTGACACACCGCTGTGTACAGCAAGAAGGCATGTATGAAGCTTCCAGTGTGCAGACGTTGAACAGATTCTAGTATCTTGGGACTTCTCCAATGACGGAATGCTACAACGCTGTGTACAGCAAGAAGGCATGTATGAAGCTTCCAGTGTGCAGACGTTGAACAGATTCTAGTATCTTGGGACTTCTCCAATGACGGAATGCTACACCGCTGTGTACAGCAAGAAGGCATGTATGAAGCTTCGAGTGTGCAGACGTTGAACAGATTCTAGTATCTTGGGACTTCTCCAATGACGGAATGCTACACCGCTGTGTACAGCAAGAAGGCATGTATGAAGCTTCGAGTGTGCAGACGTTGAACAGATTCTAGTATCTTGGGACTTCTCCAATGACGGAATGCTACAACGCTGTGTACAGCAAGAAGGCATGTATGAAGCTTCGAGTGTGCAGACGTTGAACAGATTCTAGTATCTTGGGACTTCTCCAATGACGGAATGCTACAACGCTGTGTACAGCAAGAAGGCATGTATGAAGCTTCCAGTGTGCAGACGTTGAACAGATTCTAGTATCTTGGGACTTCTCCAATGACGGAATGCTACAACGCTGTGTACAGCAAGAAGGCATGTATGAAGCTTCCAGTGTGCAGACGTTGAACAGATTCTAGTATCTTGGGACTTCTCCAATGACGGAATGCTACAACGCTGTGTACAGCAAGAAGGCATGTATGAAGCTTCGAGTGTGCAGACGTTGAACAGATTCTAGTATCTTGGGACTTCTCCAATGACGGAATGCTACAACGCTGTGTACAGCAAGAAGGCATGTATGAAGCTTCCAGTGTGCAGACGTTGAACAGATTCTAGTATCTTGGGACTTCTCCAATGACGGAATGCTACAACGCTGTGTACAGCAAGAAGGCATGTATGAAGCTTCCAGTGTGCAGACGTTGAACAGATTCTAGTATCTTGGGACTTCTCCAATGACGGAATGCTACAACGCTGTGTACAGCAAGAAGGCATGTATGAAGCTTCCAGTGTGCAGACGTTGAACAGATTCTAGTATCTTGGGACTTCTCCAATGACGGAATGCTACAACGCTGTGTACAGCAAGAAGGCATGTATGAAGCTTCCAGTGTGCAGACGTTGAACAGATTCTAGTATCTTGGGACTTCTCCAATGACGGAATGCTACAACGCTGTGTACAGCAAGAAGGCATGTATGAAGCTTCCAGTGTGCAGACGTTGAACAGATTCTAGTATCTTGGGACTTCTCCAATGACGGAATGCTACAAACGCTGTGTACAGCAAGAAGGCATGTATGAAGCTTCCAGTGTGCAGACGTTGAACAGATTCTAGTATCTTGGGACTTCTCCAATGACGGAATGCTACAACGCTGTGTACAGCAAGAAGGCATGTATGAAGCTTCGAGTGTGCAGACGTTGAACAGATTCTAGTATCTTGGGACTTCTCCAATGACGGAATGCTACAACGCTGTGTACAGCAAGAAGGCATGTATGAAGCTTCGAGTGTGCAGACGTTGAACAGATTCTAGTATCTTGGGACTTCTCCAATGACGGAATGCTACAACGCTGTGTACAGCAAGAAGGCATGTATGAAGCTTCCAGTGTGCAGACGTTGAACAGATTCTAGTATCTTGGGACTTCTCCAATGACGGAATGCTACAACGCTGTGTACAGCAAGAAGGCATGTATGAAGCTTCCGAGTGTGCAGACGTTGAACAGATTCTAGTATCTTGGGACTTCTCCAATGACGGAATGCTACAACGCTGTGTACAGCAAGAAGGCATGTATGAAGCTTCGAGTGTGCAGACGTTGAACAGATTCTAGTATCTTGGGACTTCTCCAATGACGGAATGCTACAACGCTGTGTACAGCAAGAAGGCATGTATGAAGCTTCGAGTGTGCAGACGTTGAACAGATTCTAGTATCTTGGGACTTCTCCAATGACGGAATGCTACAACGCTGTGTACAGCAAGAAGGCATGTATGAAGCTTCGAGTGTGCAGACGTTGAACAGATTCTAGTATCTTGGGACTTCTCCAATGACGGAATGCTACAACGCTGTGTACAGCAAGAAGGCATGTATGAAGCTTCGAGTGTGCAGACGTTGAACAGATTCTAGTATCTTGGGACTTCTCCAATGACGGAATGCTACAACGCTGTGTACAGCAAGAAGGCATGTATGAAGCTTCGAGTGTGCAGACGTTGAACAGATTCTAGTATCTTGGGACTTCTCCAATGACGGAATGCTACAACGCTGTGTACAGCAAGAAGGCATGTATGAAGCTTCGAGTGTGCAGACGTTGAACAGATTCTAGTATCTTGGGACTTCTCCAATGACGGAATGCTACAAGCGCGAAGAAGCATTATATAGCATGCGGCATATCTATAACTTTCAGCGTCAACCGCTTGGGCGGTGGGAATGGGGGGTGGGAGTGGGCCACAGTAGTGCGCATGCACGCAACTTCAAGCAAATAACTAAAGCTTTGACAGCGAGAAAATTATTGTCAAAAAACGGCGACGAGCGACGACAGACTTCAACATTCCCATGACATAACGTCAAAGGCGAGAAACCATTTCACACGCGACATGAAACAGTTTATATCATCGGCAAGACATGGAAGTGCAAAGAGCGTGCGGGAGAGAGAGGAGAGAGAGAGAGAGAGAGAGAGAGAGAGAGAGAGAGAGAGAGAAGAGAGAGAGAGAAAAAAGATAGAGAGAGAGAAGAGAGAGAAGAGAGAGAGAGAGAGAGAGAGAGAAAAGATAGAGAGAGTCAGAGAAGACAGAGAAGAGAGAGATTAGAGAGAAGAGAGAGAAGAGAGAGCGAGAGAAAGGGGGGAAAGAGAAAGAGAGAAGAATGAGACAAAGAAGAGAGAGGGAAAGACGAGAGAGAGAAGAGAGAGAGTGAGAGTGAGTGAGAAAGAGTGAGAGTGAATGAGAGAGAGAGAAGGAAAGAGAGAGGGGAAATTTATAGAGTGATAGCGAGAAAGAGAGAGAGACAAAGAGAGGGGGAGGAGAGAGAGAGAGAGAGAGAGAGAGAGAGAGAGACAGAGAGAGAGAGAGACAGAGAGAGAGAGAGAGAGAGACAGAGAGAGAGGGAGAGAGAGAGAGAGAGAGAGAGAGAGAGAGAGAGAGAGAGAGAGAGAGAGAGACAGAGAGACAGAGAGACAGAGAGAGAGACAGAGAGACAGAGAGAGAGAGACACAGAGAGAGAGAGAGTCCGTCCTGGGTTTTTCCCACTGACTCTCTTTTCCCATGTCGAATTTACAATGCATCTGCAGTGCGACAGACGTGCAACCATGATCCCTGGCGAGAGTAATTCTTTATGACAACGCGGCAGTTAAAATGACTTTTGGGGCCCGATTCCCTTCAACGAAAAACGTGGATATTCGGTTAACATTTTCAGCAGTCAAAGAACCCACTCATTTCTGCATCAGCTTTGGCGTGGCGTCACAGTCGTGAATGCCAGACATTGTCAGCGCTTATCGCCTTCTCTGGGAAAGGCATCAGTCAAAGCGGGGAAGCCAGCTTTGAAACAGGCAGGCAGCAACCCTTGCAGGAGCCGGCAAAGTAAAATGGGAAAACACACATAGTAAACTTTATAATTTTTATAACGCTGTCCGTGCGAGATTACCTCTGGGACCGTGAAAACTGACAGATGAAAACTGAAAGTTTTTGTCCATGAGTGATTTTAGACAGGCATTCACGATTAAGTGAATTCACGACACGCTTTTCAATCTGACGCTTCGCATGCACGAGTGAGCCACTTGTCAAAAGTATGAATCTCCTTTGGTACGCACCAAACCAAATATCAAGTACGCAAATTTCATCAAATTAAGAGATGAAACATAAAAAAACTAAAGTACACTTTTGGAAATGATTAAGAAATAAAGCGACTTATTTTGCTGGTGTGCAGACATCGAAAAAACGAAATGACATCGTAAATAAATGAATACCAGGAGGAACGAAAGCTCACACAACCGTGCACATCATTCCACGCCAACAAGGACTTGCGATGTGTCTGGGCGACAATATTTGCAATTGAGGACAGGAGACATCTGAGACAGAGACTCCGAGCCTAACTGCGCTTGAGGTGGGGAAGACGACACACAGACGTGAAGGGCAACGCAACCTTGACTTCATCACAACTACATCTGACTCGACGGCCATTTAAACAACCTTTGAGTGACAACTTTTCTGAGATAATAATCCTACGACAAGGAGAGCTTCATAAACATTCCCCAAACGCATTTTCAGTCTAAACATTTCCGCAGGAGGGGGCAAGGCAGAGGCAAGAACACAAAGCCATCCTTCACGGCGAGAGGACGAGGGGACGGGGACCATGCACTTTGATCAAGATGCGGCGCAGAGAGCCGGCACGCACCCAGGGGTCGCCTCACACTGCTTTATGCGGACTCCAACACGGGAGAAATGAAATTGGCAAAAACAGGCGGAATTTCACGTCCCGGCAGAGAGAGGTCCGCGAAGACACTCTTCCGACAAGGAGGAGGAGGCAAGGAGGACGCCACATACATCAGGGAACGAATTACGAGCTGTCACTGCTTGGGCAGTTTGGATCTCTGCTCCGCACAAAACGCACGGGCCTGGGCTGACGAAAGATCCCCAGGGAGAAGACAGCAATATCTCTAATATCCCTCACACACTGCATCCCTTCTACCCACCCCTCCACCCCCATGCACACTTGTCCATCCAAAACCCTATCTCCACCCCCTCAAATCCCCATCAACCCCCTCCCCCATGTCCAGGGAACAAGCTATTATTGCAAAAGAGAATGCAGTGTTTTACTACGCGATTGACACCGTGCCCCTTCAGAAGCTGCACTGGGGAGCATCTGGCAGCAAATGCTCCGCAAGATGCAATAACGAAGGAGCATCAGTCATCGTCAGATGAGATTAAAACAGTCAGGGACACCAAAAACCCGACACGACACCGAATAATCTCACGGAGAACGCGATACATTGTTCTGTTGGTCATTTACAAGAGAGAGAGAGAGAGAGAGAGAGAGAGAGAGAGAACGAGAGGGATAGCAAGAAAGAGAGAAATAGAGAGAGATAAAGATAGAGAGCGAGCAAGAGAGAAATAGAAAGAGAGAAAAAAGAGAACGAGAGAGATAGAGAGCGATAAAGAGAGAAATAGAGATAGAGCGAGAAAGAAATAGAGAGAGATAGAGAGAGCGAGAAAGAGAGAAATAGAGAGAGAGTGAGAAAGAAATAGAGAGAGATAGAGAGAGCAAGAAAGAGAGAAATAGAGAGAGATAGAGAGAGCAAGAAAGAGAGAAATAGAGAGAGATAAAGAGAGCAAGAGAGAAAGAGAGAGAGAAAAAAAGAACGAGAGAAAGAGTGAGAAAGAGAGAAATAGAGAGAGATATAGAGAGCGAGCAAGAGAGAGAGAAAGAGAGAGATAAAGAGGGCAAGAGAGAGAGAGAGAAACAGAGAGAGAAAGAGAGAAAGGTGGGGAATGAGGGCAGGGTGATCGAGACAGGTGAGGGGGGGAGGGGGGGGGGGCGAACAGAGCCGAAATGTTCCTGCATTATCTTTCGTACTCCCTTTCTCAACTTGCACGCACGCACACAAAACATACATACCCACGCGCGCGCGCGCACACACACGCACACACAAATACACACGCACTCACGCACGCACGCACACACACATACACACACACACACGCACACACACACACACACACGCACGCACACACAAATACACACACGCAGATACACACACACACACACACACACGTACACACACACACACACACACACACACAAACACACGCTCACACACATACACACGCACACACACATACACACGCACGCACACATACACACACACACATGCACACAAAGTATAGAAACAAAACTGATCTGCAACGACACACTAACGGATGCAGCAAACAATAATTTTTACTTGTGCCAAAACATCACGAGTAAATAATACACTCTCCAACGAGCAGCTCGTGAAGAAGTATCAGGAGATGCAACCATGACGAACATGACTGTCAGTGGACTTTACTAGGTCGACACCAGGCTTCCTGCAAAACTACGATCTCCAATTTCTCTTCCTTACTGATGTCACTCCTGCACAAGGGGATTTGAAAATATGATAAATATTCTCCAAATTTTCAAGTCGGTACAAAATCTTTACAGATGTGAGTGTTCTGTGTTGGAACTTCTCATGGTGCCTACAGTTGGCTTCCAGCCACAAGAGAGGTGGCAGGGGAGGACACAATGTTCACAGATGTAGAGGGGGACAGAGTAGGGCTCCACATCCTGCTGAGACGGACACCCGACCCTCTTAACTCCCGGCTCAAAGGGCGTGAGAGTGTGAGACTTCCCTGCCAGCCCAAGCCTGTTCAGTTCCATAGAACCTGTCACCTGTCTCTTTCTCTATCCAGAGAGAGAGAGAGAGAGAGAGAGAGAGAGAGAGAGAAGATAGACTGACGGACAGACAGAGATGGACACACAGACAGACACACAAACACAGAGAGAGAGAGACAAAGACACACATACATACAGACAGATAGACAGACACACAGACACACAGACAGACACACAGACATACAGACAGACTGGTAGACATACTTACAGACAGACGCACAGACAGACAGACAGACAGACAGACACACAGACACACAGACATTCACACAGACAGACACACAGACAGACACACAGACACATAGACAGAAAGAGGGACAGACAGACACACAGAGGGACAGACAGACAGACACACAGACAGACACACAGACAGACACACAAACAGACAGAGGGACAGACAGACACACACAGACAGAGGGACAGACAGAGGGCGAGACAGACAGACACACAGACAGACATACAGAGGGATCGACAGACAGACACACAGACACACAGGCAGACAAACAGACAGACACACAGACAGACACACAGACACACAGACAGACAGACAGAGGGATGACAGACACACAGACACACACACAGACACACAGTCACACAGACAGACAGAAGGACAGACAGACAGACACACACACACACACACACACACAGAGGGACAGACAGAGGGAGAGACAGACAGACATACAGACAGACACACAGACACACAAACAGACACACATACAGACAGAGGGAGAGACAGACACACAGACAGACACACAGGCAGACACACAGACAGACACACACACACAGACAGACACACAGACACACAGACATACAGACAGAGGGATGACAGACAGACACACACACACACACACACACACACACACACAGGGACAGACAGAGGGAGAGACAGACAGACACACACACACACACACACACACACACACAGGGACAGACAGAGGGAGAGACAGACACACACACAGACAGACACACAGACACACAGACAAACACACAGACAGACAGAGGGACAGACAGACACACACACAGACAGAGGGACAGACAGAGGGAGAGACAGACAGACACACAGACAGACACACAGACACACAGACAGACTCACAGAGGGAGAGACAGACACACAGACACACAAACAGACACACAGACACACAGACAGACACACAGACACACAGACAGACAAGGGACAGACAGACACACACACACACACACACACACAGACAGAGGGACAGACAGAGGGAGAGACAGAGGGACAGAGGGACAGACAGACAGACAGACAGACAGACAGACAGACACACACACACACACACACACACACACACACACACACACACACAGACACACAGACAGGCAGACAGAGGGAGAGACAGACACACAAACACACAAACAGACACACAGACACACAGACACACAGATGAACGGACGGACGGACGGGCGGACGGATGGACGGACGGACAGACGGACGGACGGACGGACGGACGGACGGACGGACGGACGGACGGACTTACGGACGGACGGATGGACGGACGGACGGACGAGACAGACAGACAGACAGACAGGACTTCCGTCTGAGACAACGAGACCACACAGCCAAGATATGCTGACAACGCTTTCCTCAGTATGCTGCACTCACCAGCACGCCATACAGGTAACCACCATGAAAAGTTATAAGCTCTCTAGACCATGAAGTGCCCAAAAAGAAGGGCTAGAAAGTTCCCACGTTATAAAGCATACACATAAACCCGACGTCTTTTTTCCTTTGTAAGGCGACCATGAAGAAGATTTCGATCAGAAAGTGTTGTTCTGTGCACAGGTGATACTAATTTTCCCCCCATGTTTACAAACTGCCTGAAAGCATCATCACTCATTTCAAATACGACACGGGCCATGCGTGCAACATGAGCACACTTCTGCAAAGGACACGTTGAGTTGCGGATCATAAACAAATCAACCCATTCTTTCATAAGACTCCCTTGGTGAAAAGACACCGTTGACACGAACGTCATATAGCGACTGTGCATAGTCGTCTCGCGGTGGAGCGGTGAAAGCACACAAAATAGAACTATGGACCCCTGCGGACATCATTCCTTATCGCCTCAACACATCGCACAATAAGACCATCACGCTCAGTCACTGATGATATCTGGATATACATACTCCATCACACCGAGAAAGTGCAGACATAAAGTACATGTGTGTGTTTGTGCGTGTGTGTGTGCGTGTGTGTGTGTGTGTGTGCGTGTGTGTGTGTGTGTGTGTGTGTGTGTGTGAGTGTGTGCGTGCGTGCGTGCGTGCGTGCGTGTGTATGTGTATCCATGTGTGTGTGAAATCATGTGGGGGGAAAAAGGAGACTGCAGTCATGAGAACTCTTTGACGTCCTCTCTCTCTCTCTCTCTCTCTCTCTCTCTCTCTCTCTCTCTCTCTCTCTCTCTCTCTCTCTCTATCTCTCATCATGAGTAAAGTTCAAAGACATTGACTTTTAAAAAGCAACAACCACGGTTCTTTGTGGTATTGCAGTACTTTCTATGATTGAAAAGGAATGAGGATTGCCGATTGTTTTCTTTCCAAGTGACAAAAATAGAGGCAGAAATCACATTGTTTCAAAATGTGTCTCTTCTTGACTTTTTCAGAGGGAGCGCTCTCAATGAGGAATTCATAGGCGTTTGGCAGCGAGTTTAGTAAGAATAGATGAAGAGTTATAAAGGAAGATATAATGACAGCACACAATACATTTATCGTCTGAGGTTTTGCTTCCTATAGTTGCGATAGCAGGGCCTTAATGCAATACCATCTCAAATCACATATCTTCGCTCTTCGTCCTGGCTCACCCTGGCCACACAACCCTTCAGACCCTTCAGCATTAGATTCGAAAGATAACTTTTTTCTTCTGATTTAATGTTTTGGAAAGCAAATTCTATTTCCGTGTTAGATTTCATTACTTGATCTGTCTGCCTCCATGACAGATATTATCTTCCAATAACCATAGTTTCCACAAGGACAGATGCTTCAAAGAAATATTACATATGCAATATTACTGTACATATTTACGTCTTGTAATTTCATTTCTTTAAAAATCCATCTCGGCAATGAATGTCAGACTGCCGTTTGGAAGGTGTATGGCCTTCCTTACTCGTGAAGCGCTGAGAGCCAGCAGATGAACCTCATTTACCTACATGTCACATTTGGAATCTCATTTTCACTGAATTTCGGGAGGAAAAAAGTTTCGCTTCAGCAAACGAGGTTGCAGACCTTCATGTAAACCTTTCTTTGCATTCCATACCAGCGCGCCATCGCCAGTCAAACGATTTATATTCTAAGCCACCATTCCCTACTTCCAGTCTTCCATTCCACCAAACCAGCCCCAAATATTCTTGCAATTTCATATTTCACTGTGCCTTTCCGATTTAAGCAAAACTATTTTTTAATAGCAGCAGTTACATATTCACAAGTAACGCGTTTACAATCAATTCCGTCACTATACTAGGCGGTAACATGCCATGTTTTATTCTGCAGAGACTTTCCTGTGAACAACAAGCAACAAAATCCATTCAAGTGATAGGAGCAAGGAGGGTCAAAACACTTGCCTTGCCAAACACAATTGTGACCCTCCATCACAAAATGAGTCACTCGTTGCATTTTGAACATTTTGATATCTGTATGTTTTCAATTAGAGCACACAACAAGCTTCTCAATGGTGCAATAATCATGAACATATGACTACCCTACACGATTTCACATGACTTTGAAGATCGACACCCCAAAAATACGCTTTTTGAGAAAAACGCGTTTTAAGTTTACATACATTATTCCCCCTTTTCCCCTAGCAACCCTTATTCTAGACTCATGCAATTTGCTACAGAGATGACGCAGTGATTTTTGGCTTTGGTTGGCAGCCTATGGTATTCCCCCGTCGATCGGTTGCAGTGGTGGCTACGAAACTTTGAGAAAATGCTTGATGTTGACGATCGGTTCGCGGACGTTTTCTTGTAAATGATTTACTACCACACCCCAAAAAATCATTAAGCGTACTCTTACATGTTGATTTCAAACCCGAAAGGTACTCATACAATGAAGAAGGGACTAGAGAAGCAAAAAAACCCAAAATCTCGAAGTCGACCACTACAACCCCCACCTCCTTTGTGGGCGGTTTGCGCAAAATGACTCGCCTGCGCAACCAACTCCTTTAGCGATGGAGAGTCACAATTGTTTGTGAAGGGGAGGGCGGGCGGAAGGCAAGGAGGTAATGCCCATCATCCATCACGAACATAGTCTCCGTCCCCTGCCATCCCACACCCTATCTGTCAGGGCAGAAGGCAGAGTTCTGTGGCGTGCCCACCAACACCTTCAGGACAAGGGCTGTCAAGAGCGCTATACTGCCTGCCTCCACCTTCACACACAGAGGAATGGCTGACGACATACATTGGTAGATGGGAGAGGATGGAGAAAACGTGGGCGCGCGCGAGCGAGTGTATGTGGGTGTGTGCGTGCGCGCGCGTGTAAGAGTGTGTGTGTGAGGGATGAAGGAGGGAGGGAGGGAGGGGGGAAGGAGGGAGGGAGGGGGGAAGTAGGGAGGGGGAGGGAAAGAGAACTGGATGTGCTGACGGCATCTTGTCTTCTTCTAAACGCACATAACGAATTCATTGCTGCTGATTACTTGATATCAGCATTCTCTGATGCCAGTAACATCATCACAATGGAGAGAGAGAGAGAGAGAGAGAGAGAGAGAGAGAGAGAGTGAGATTGAGAGAGGGAGAGTGACCGAGTGAAGTGAGTGAGAGAGAGAGTGAGAGAGTGAGAGAGAGAGTGAGAGTGAGAGAAAGTGAGAGAGAGTTAGAGATAGAGAGTGAGAGTGAATGGGAGAGAGATAGTGCGAGAGAGAGAGAGAGAGAGAGAGAGAGAGAGAGAGAGAGAGGGGGGGGGGGGAGGGGGGCGGGGGAAAAGAGCAAACAGGCACAGCTAGAGGCATACAGACACAATCGGCAGACACAAGCAAGCAAGCACGCATGCACGCGCGCGCGCGAGCACACACACACACACACGCACACACACATTCACACACACACACACACACACGCACACACACACACACACACACACACACACACACATTCACACACACACACACACACACACACACACACACACACACACACACGCACACAGAGACTTCAATACAGACACGACATGGGGAAAGAAAGCTGTTGGGAGTTTTCCTAGTCCAAAACACAGGCCAGGTCTACAGCAGGTCAGAGTCTAAGACCCAGGGGAAGGAGAGGCATGGAATGGAAAAAGGGTCGGCAAAGAAAGAGACGGGGGAGGGGTCGGGGTGGGGTGAGGGTGGGGGTGGGGTGCTTGGGGAGGGAGGAAGGCGGGGTGTGGCGTTGACGTACGAGCAGGCTCCCGCGTTTTCCAATTTGCCTGGAGACGCCAGCAGCGTCCCTGGAGACGTGCTGGCGAACCGTGCGACATTTCCCTTGGCCAATGCGCACGCGACTGCACGTGATTTCATCTCACTACGTCGTTTCCTTTGGCCCTCACAAAACAGCTCCGGCTCTGAACCTGCCTCTCCATCCCATCCACCAGCCCTCATTCCCATCTCCACTACAATCCCACCACAGCTCCATCACGTACTCCTCATCCTTCCCAAATGATTATTTGGATGTGTGGGTCTTTCCAAAATAAAAAGGATTTTCAAACTCCATTTAACAAAGTAGCTGAACACCTTTTTGTTTCTAACAAATCTCAGATAACGGTATTTGTGTATTCGTACACACACACACACACACACACACACACACACACACACACACACACACACACACACACACACACACATGTATATATGGTGCATACACCACATGGCTTTTTAAGTAAGTGCGAAACACTCAACCAATCACTGACCTGGAGTGTGGTATCTCAATAATTTCCTGCTTATGTGTCCCACTGATAAGGGCAGTACATTCGAGGTTTGTTCTACGACAAAGATCGATTCTAGTATGAACCATCTTAAGCATTTCATTTGACGCACGCGATGACTGCTGACGAGATAACGCCTGTATCGTGAGCCCTGACGAGTGAGGCAGTGTCGCAGTAAGAATGTCGTCCATAGGCCTCTCCAGCCTTGACGTCAAACGGTGGTGACAGGTTTTCACGGAGAGATACCCAGAGGAGACTAGACAAGTCTTGGCCTCAACTGACATCTTCAAGTGTCAGGCAGCTGCATCCACTTCCCTGTCTTGAGAAAAGGCGAAAGAATTATCTCCACATTACTCTACAGCGACTGTTCACACACTTCGTGATGTCACATCCCTTACGTGTACCATAGTGCCTGTAGGCGTCCGGGGGTCAGTTTCTTTCCTTCTCCACACTCTCTCCCCTGTTTCCCCTGCACTCTGCAGTAAAGGATATGAGTCTATAGCCTGATGTTACTGTTAGTGATGAAAAGGTCAGACCTCTCATCATGGACATTCTTGACACGGGAGTTTTTCTTACATATAAAGATGATTTAATAAATCGTTTTTTAACAATATGTTCATATTGTTGTTTAACTCAAAGAGTTTAGCGACAGCGATTTGCTTATTTTGTTTTATAAGCTATGAGGCATAGGAAAATTATCGACGATTCTAAAACATGGTAAATATTGTAGTCGCGACTGCATTTGACTCATGCGTTCATAGAGAGTGCTCCACCGTTTTGGTAGTTTTTGCTGCTAGTGAAGTTTTGTTTCTGCAGTTGACTTTAAATTTGTCTGCACCTGTGAACTACACGAACTATAGAACAAACCTACGATGAGCATCTGACAGCACGGCCAAGCCCAACTGCAGCGCAAAGGCGCTCTGCACAAACTGTGTAAATCCATCTCTAAAACACATAAACAAGACCAACATGGAAACGTATACTGATTCTCATGCAATAAAATCCGAGCGGTGGGCCAGACAGCCTGAGGACAAGATCTCTCTATACGGCCCCTGCCTTCCTTACAGAGTACAACGCTACGCCATGCTGTGGAGTCTCATCCACTAGGAGAACTGCAAAGCCATTTCTGGGATAGACGCTGGGAAGGGTCGGGTTTGAAGAGCAAGCCCGGGATATTCAATCTCCTTCCATGAGGGGTTTACTCCTGCGGCCAATCCCAGAGCTCCCCAATTCCAGGCCCTCCAAGCCCCGTCTCCGGACGTAAGCAGGGTCGGGACCCCACATCTCGGTGCTGATGGCTTTGCCGTAACCCATTTCTCTGCCCCATGAGGGAAATGACTGTTTTTCTCCCCCTTCCACCCCCCCCCCTCTCTCTCTCTCTCTCTCTCTCTCTCTCTCTCTCTCTCTCTCTCTCTCTCTCTCTCTCTCTCCCTCCCTCCCTCCCTCCCTCCCTCCCTCCCTCCCTCCCACTGCAGAATTTAGGACCTTGCAGGGATAATATAACGTAGGATCGGGCGACAGAAGGTACAGTAAATGGAAGAGAACAAGACATGGGGAATCATGGATGACGTCCGAGTGACGTTGTTGGTGTCTGTATCAATGTGAGTATATGTGGGCATGGTATATGCTTGCGCGTGTGCAGTCTGTGTGGTGCATGTAAATTGTATGCGTGCATGTGCGCAGGCGAAACATATACCTCATTTCCTATAAATCTACTTCGAGCACATCCTCTCCCCCAGACCCTTCTCCTTCTCGACAACACCAACGACACCCATGTCTGTATCAGCTTCACTTCAGACGTGGATGCCAACTTATGCATTTCAAAACCCAAATAATTTCGTTTGGTCGCATGTTAAGTACACACTTTCGATGCCAGTGTTTACTTTGATTCATGCATAGCATATTGCAAATAAATTTGGCGATACCATAAGTGTCCAATTAAAGTCTCACAGCCATCAACTTAAGCAATATCGATAAAAATTACAAAACACTGGCATGTACCCAAGTAATGCTCCCCATTGATAATTTTTGTTGTGAGAAAAAAAAGTGTGCGCTTTGAGACAACTCTTTGCGACTTACGGATGATACGATTACCCGTCATCCCCCAAAAGTTTGGCAGTGCTGTCAGAGTAACGGCGCATGAATGACATTAAAACGAGAGGAAGATTTTTTCAAAGCATAATATCTGTACAGTGTAACCTTACTAGAAAATAATGTTTTAATTCAAGGAAGTGTGTACACTAAGAATTAAGCTGGACATGCGTTTCGCCGGAGACCGATATCTCCTCCTCTCATTGCCTGCGCATTGAAGCAAACTTCCCATTCGGAATTTCATAAATCAGGCTGAGAAAGTAGACCTATTCAGAACAGTAAGCAGTTATGTAGCGTTTGACTACCAGGGCCAAGTGGTTTTCCTCTTTTTCTACTTTGAGGAAGCAGTAAATCATTTTAAGCAATTTTCGCAACACAACAATAGAAAAGGGCATTTTTCTTCTTCTTAACCATCCAAAAACCATGTTCCTTTATTGCGCGGAAACCAGTTTGAGAAAAGAGCTACTTCACCTTTTTTGGTTTATTTCACGTATCCTCTTCCGGACTCCACCTTTTCTCGTTAATATTCTCGATCTTTAAGCTGTCAGGAGATTTCAGTGCACCTTTCAAATGACCAATGTGATTTAAGACAAAATGCATATAACTGTTACTAGCCTTGAATCAAGTTCTACCACGATAGAATGCACCAAAAGGCTTGAATATAGACGTTTCAAAGCTACACAAGTCCACCAGCAAGATTCTTTACTACAGAAACGGACTTTTACTGAAACATTAATGGGCTCTCTCCCTGTGATAGCACGCCGGCCATACAGACCCGCACTTCCACCGAGGATGCAACAATGGCACACTTAGCAGAGGAGCTGGGCTAGGGTACGGAGACAAGACGAGATCGAGACATTAAGTATTCCTTGCAGTCGGGTCATGGTGCTCCAAACCAGCCAAAGTGTCATTTCGTCACTCTGCTGGCAGCGAGAGACTGGGAACCAGCCTGTAGGGGGACATCGGACAGTCTGGGAGTGCTGCCAGCCCATTTCCGCGGACGGTCCTCAGATACCAACTTTCCCCCAGGAACAAGAGTTCTGTGCGCGCAACAGCAAAGTCCGTTTACACAGCAAAAGCGTCGACATTCCGCCGTGATTAGATCAAAGTCAGCATGGGGAGTCCCTTCGATGTTGAGCCGATGGCAGGAGCTTGCTTGATCATGTTACGGGAGACAGGCAATGGAGGTCCTCTCCTGTTGTCGCACTGGACGATCATGTTACGGGAGACAGGCAATGGAGGTCCTCTCCTGTTGTCGCACTGGACGATCATGGAGAACCTGCCATTCTCTGAGCCTTTGGGCAAATCAACACCGTCAGTTCTAGAAAGACTAATTGCATGGGGGCTTACTTACTTTTGAGAGTAGACATTCACAAAGACCTCGTTTGAGCGCGAAAAAGTGACGTGAACTCCATCTCAAGCAAAAGCTTTACGACTCTCGACAAGATTAACAAATCCCACAGTGTAAAAAGCAATGGCAAGAAAACTGTTAGTTACTAAGCATAAAATTGTCTTGGTTAGAGCGATCTTTTCCCGAATACGACAACTCGATGAATAAGTTTTTTCACAGCCATCCGAATGAAAACGTGTCAGAATAGGTCAGTCATCAGCAGATGTATCACGTACACATCGTTCGGACTGCTAACACTCCAGGGTCCTCGCCCCTGAAATCTAGGTGTTGGGGGGCGCCACCGTGTTCTAGCGTGCCCGGATGACAAATGGTCTAGCGCAGACAGTTGTCCCAGTGATAGATGACCCCCAGAGCGCGACGCCATGGAGATAAATTATACCTTCCGCAAGGTCAGTGCCCAGGGTCAGACTCCTGCACCGGCCTGATCTGATTATAGCTCCATTGCATTGCCTTTACAGGGCGCCTATCGCCAGCTCCCTTTTCGCGTCTGGGTAAAAAAGGAGAAAAGGGTGGACACGTCGCCCTACAAAAGAATCCAGGCTGACCGATACCTCAACTTTGAAAGTAGGCTCGAGTTTTTCACGTGTTCGTGATGGAGGGAGATAACACTCTCACTCCCGATTGTCTGCGGCGTGGATTGCATTCCAATGAACTGGAATGAACTTTTGGTTCAAGGCGTATCTTTGCAAGGGTTCCAGCTGTCAGGGCCCTGTCTAGACTCTGTCGTGATTGTGCCTGTACTTTGAACTAGCAGTTTTCCCGAGCGGACAGCAAGCTTCCTAACATCCTTCGCAAGGAACGATTTATTTTTTGGTCAGGATTCCAAGCCAGGGGTAATATCGCTTTTTTCTGTTCAGGGTTTCTAATTTAGATCGTAGAGCTTTATTTGAAACGAACTCATCCGCAGTTTACGTCAGACCTGCATTGCAGGAGACTACAGCATTTTCCTGAAAATCAAAGCAAGAAAAAAAAGCACAAACATGTAAAAATCGACAACTTCGACTGACAAGACAAGTGCACTGTAATGCCTCTTGGGGAAAACTATAGGGATCCAGGAACCAGATACTTTTTTTCGTGAGAGCTTGAATCTCGATTACTTTGGAAGAGTTGGATCACAGGTGTGCTGAAAGAACTATTGAATCCGAATACGTATAGACCATGCACAAAAATCAGGTCTTGAACATCCGATGCAATGCTTGTGACTGATTTGCTGCTTGAAGACGTACCAGGTTCAACTACAGAAGGTCTCGAAAGCTTAGCAAGAGGTTCCAGCTGGCGAGGTGTGTATGTGTTAATGTGTATGCGTACGTGAGTGGTGGTGGTGGTGTGTATGTGTGTGTGTGTGTGTGTGTGTGTGTGTGTGTGTGTGTGTGTGTGCGTGTGATCAAGAGGTTTCATAGCTACAAATGTCAGCAGTCACTTCTTCAGCCAATCAAATGACCGAAGTACGATGTAATAAAAACACACCAACTAAAGAAAGATACAGAAAGTACTTGCTATGAAAGATGGGAAACAAGGGCACATGCGGAAATTGTAACAACCACAAAGATACAATTAGACAAACAAGGTGGAAGCAATCAATTCATGGCGTCATCCAACACTAATTGTTCTCCTTAGTCTAAAGAAAGTCCACCGGACTGATATATACTCGACTCGTATGAAACCGAACGAAACCGGAAGCCATGGAAGCAATGCGGTTGTGGTAACATCGCCATGCAAACAAAACTAATCATCCTTTGAAGACGATCAGCCAAGCATTTGGTTATTTTGCCAGTGATAAAAGTATCAACAGGGTGAAGATTTTCAATATCTTAAAACTAGTGCTATATTCCCATCGTTTTATGATTCCAGTCTGCCCTTAATCTCTCAGCTCGTCCGAGACAGTAGGGACATGTGCTGATGGTGCGCTCGCACTTGCGGGCAGACACACAGCGCCTGGTGATTCTGTGTTTGTGTGGCTGTCACAGCGTCTGCCTACCTTAATACCAAACACATACGCCCGTGTATGCTGTGTCAATGTCTCCGCCTGATACACGTGACCAGTGGAGAGCTGGGGCTAAGTCTGGCAGCAGTTTAGAGCGGCCATATTTCTTTGTCTGACAGTGAAGACCTGTAATGTCTTCTCGCGGACTCCTTGACAGGAATAGAGATAGAGAGAGGGGAACGAAAGCAGGCTGTGGTCTCTGGCTTTACTTTTAAAACGTCCTGCCTGCTTTCCCCTTTCCTCTGGATGCCTTTTCCTCTTTTTTTTTAAATGTTCGCTTGTATTCCTACATTCGGTGTTTCTTCTCTTTGTGTCTCAGTTTCTGTGTCTGAGTTTGTGTCTTTTTATTTCTGTATTTTCTCTTGCGTGCGTCTCTCTCTCTCTCTCTCTCTCTCTCTCTCTCTCTCTCTCTCTCTCTCTCTCTCTCTCTCTCCGTGTGTGTGTGAGTGCTTCTGTCTTCTACTGTCTCTTTGTATGCCTCATTCACTCTCTGTACGCATGGTTGTGTGAGCAGGATGGAGATATGTCAACTTGACACATACTTTGCTTTTTCCTGTTCGTGATGGAAACTACGTCTGACACAGATGAAAGAGAAACGGATTCAGACATTCCATTTCACGCTTGCGATGTAAAAAAGTTGCTTCTTTCTGAAAAATATGGAAAACATAAAAACTCTTACATGTGCTGAAAGACGACCCTATGTCTGAGATTTAACACGTGGGGTAACTGACATTACGATAACACGACATGGCAGTTTAAACTTACATCAACAAGAAGGAAATCCTTGATAAAATACACAAGTGGTATAAAACGTAATGAAGCTCGCCAAGGACTGATAAAAGGCCCGAAAACGCCAGTTTCTTTGCATTCCTAGACAAACACAATTTGCCCGTTGTTAAAATCCCTTCCTTCCCGCCTTCTCTTATCGACCTCCATTTCCCCACCTCTCTTATCTTTTCCTCTTTTTCTCACTAACACTTTATCCGTTCTCCAACAACTTTTCGCTCCGCTGTCCACGCCCACTTGCACCCCTGCTCTACCAATTCCTACTTTACCTCCTCCATTCTCTCCATCTTATTCCGACTCTTCCTGAAACTCTTTCCGTCTCCAGATCAGTTCAGTTTCACTTCATCCATTCTTTTCCTCAGTTCTCATAGCCTATCTCCATCCTCCTCCCACTTCACTCCCTCCTTGTAACTACTTTTACTCCCTATCTCTGATAGCATCCCCCTTTCCAGCTTTATTCCCTTTCCAGCTGTATCCCTCCCCTTCGTGTGTTCACCCTCTTGCCTACTGTCCCTTTCTTTTTCATTACGTTTTGTAATGAACCCCATCTCCTTCTTCCTCTTTCAAATCATCCCTTTGTGTCTCATCTCTCTGTCTCCCTCGTGACATTCGTTCTGTCTCTCCCTCAACTCCCTGCCCTTTCCTCTCATTCATCCCTGTCTCCCTCTCTCTCTCCCTTCCTCCCTCCTTCTCTTCCTCCTTCCATTCGCCCTGCCCCATTCTAATCTCCCACCTCCCTTTCCAACTCGCTTTTTTCCCTTCGTGCGTTTCGTTTCCCTCCATCACACTGCACTTCTGTCCACCCTTTCCCTTTTTCATGATTTAATCTTTCCGTGTGTCTCGACTCCTTTCACTCAATCTTCCCTTCTGTCTTCCATTTCTTTCCCTTCCTTTTTTTCTTTCTTCGTCTCTCCGAAGACCGCTTTCCTCCACCTCCCTTCTACCCCAATGATCCATCTCGCAGACCTTGACCCCGGCTAGGGGGCGTGGTGACCTGACGCCATGGGGTTGCAAGACAGTGCGCCTGGAACAGGACACTTCCTGTCTTCGTCACGGCTGTCTACGCTTGCTGTCAGCCTGGTCTTAAAGGGCCAAACGTCCTTTCTCTCAAACCCAGCTTGGTCTTCAAGGGCCAAACGTCCTTTCTCTCAAACCCAGCTTGGTCTTAAAGGGCCAAACGTCCTTTCTCTCAAACCCAGCCTGGTCTTCAAGGGCCAAACGTCCTTTCTCTCAAACCCAGCTTGGTTTTGGTCGGATGCAACTCACTCTGGGTTGCGAGCAAGAACAGACCCACTGCGTCTCCATGTGCAATTCATAGAAAGCGAATTATCAGGGAAATCGAGAATTGACTTGCTCTAACAGTTCTAATTATGTTGTTGTCAACGGTCTTACATAGTTTACAAAGACTGACAGGCCGTAAAACTTCATTCATGCATTAATCAATTCATTGTCGACTGCATTTGCCTCTTACGAATCGCGTGGGGGAGAAGAGGTGGATTTACTTTTACCCCCAACTGCAGCACGACTGAGAGCCGTAACAACAGAAGGGTAAGATAGGACACTACGACCGGCTTGTCGAAACCGGTCAGGAGTCACCAGACAGGCCTTAACTGAGAACGACTCCCGTGCTCCATGCCCTGCTGTGATGTACTCATCCTTTGTGATGAACTAACTTCAGCAGGGAAGAGTACTTCAAGTGACTGACTTCACTCTCTCTCACCCTCATCTGATTAAAGGCGTTGCACTGCAAAAGCCAGTGGAGATCAAATTGAACACAGTTAGATACAGTGTCCCCTTGGGCTTTACTTCTTCGAATTCAGGGTGTTAGAATCAGCTGGAGTGTCCGTCCACCTTCAAAGTCCAGAGTTGCGTTGGCATGCTGTTTCTTGTACTTTTTCCGATTCTACACGCTTAATTTGGATATAGTTACAGCATCATGTCTTCATTACTTGTCGCTTATAATGCTTTTCTGATGTGATGGGGGTGGAGGCAAGGCTTGATGGTAGATGGGCCCAGGCATGAAACAATATCACTGCTGCTTTCCACAACTTTATTGTTACCCATGGGTTTAGGAGCTCCTCGCTGGTCCGAGGCCTGATGATAATGGCCTGGACCAACCCAAGACCATGGTGGCAGTGGGCTCTCCCCCCAGATCGGGATGGGGTCTCCCTCGACCTGCCCACAGTCCCTCCTTATCAAAGAAATGCGCGGACCAAGGGGGGGGGGGCCAGGCTTGGGAGCAGCTGTGGTGATCTCCGCCTATCTCTGGGTTGTGTTTTCCTGCGAGACTGACAGGAGGGAACTGTCCGCGGTCACATGTCAAGTTCAATTAACAAACGATAAGAAAAGGCCGCTCTGCTAACTTCCCGGAATGATAAGCTACATAGTAGGCTGGTCTTACAACCTAGACGACCTGGACATCTGAGACGCAGGATACATGATAGAGGGAGGAGAGAGGGGAACAAATGTCGGTGTGTGTGTGTGGGTGTGTGTGTGTGTGTGTGTGTGTGTGTGTGTGTGTGTGTGTGTGTGTGTGTGTGTATAAAGACTTCGGGCTTCACTTAACCCGGTCACATGAACAAGTAAAGCTCTCCCTATACCTTCATCCTCCCGCTAAGAATGAGTGACAGACTTAACTTAAAGTTACCGCATGTTGCGACAGACTGAGAAAACGAGCATGCTTTGGCGATACTGTAATTAGGGTGAAATACTCGTGGATACCCATGACGACGATACAGTGTATGAAGAGCGCATGCGCCATGAGACACACAAAAATCAGCGCGTATCCGTCTGTCGAGAGTTGCAGCTGAGCGAAAAGTGTTTTTGGTACTACACATGACATACAACACTCATTTATAGAGGTGCCTATCAGGGTTTGGTGCCTTTAAGCCAATCTATTCCCAAGGCGAAAACAACAGCAGGTCAGATTTCACACAGAGGCTTGCAACAGCAGTTTTCTTGTACCAGGCAACCTGTCTGACGTTTGATGTCTGATGGTCCAGGACCCATGCATGGGATGCTTGCATTTGCAGGTGGGAGAGAACGAATTTGTCCGACTTATCCACAGTGCCACAAAACATCGGGCAGCTCCACAGTGTGAAGTGACGTAGTCATGTTGCAAATGAAAACAAAATGTATGTTGTTCGTTAAAAGAATCCGCACGAAACTAGAACATAACAATGAATTTCGTTTTCCTGGAAGAAAAGTATTTGTTTTTCAGATCTCACAACAACGCGAACGTAGCCACTCAAGTGGTAACCATCTTTTTATTTATATATTTTTAGTTTGTTTTTGCTTTAAGAGAAAATTAGCATTGCCCAGTCATCACCTGGTCTCCATTTTAGACAAATCAATAGAAAGATTCAAACATCACTCACAGCTAAGAACCTTCAGAATTCGGGTTTAGAGGACGACTGAACGGCACAGAGCATTCCGAGTGGAAATCTAAGTCATAGATATGCTCATCCTCAATGCCACCTCCCCTAAAAATTGTACAACAAGAAGGGCAAAGCCCATACGACTCACATGCTTGACCTTGACCTTTACATGACCTTGACCTTCAGGTGACCTTCAAGGTCAAGGTCAATCAACTACACCTACCAATGACATCATACACTAAACTAAGAAATGCTGTTAATTCAAGACATAGAAAGCACAATGGTGCTTATTGGCACTTTCTACCATGAGATATGGTCACTTTTAGTGGTTCACTACCCCATTTTGGTCACATTTCATAAGGGTCAAAGTGACCTTGACCTTGATATGTAACAAAATGTGTCTCATGATGAAAGTATAACATGTGCCCCACATAATTATTAAGTTTGAAACAGTTATATTCCATAGTTCAGGGTCAAGGTCACTTCAAAATATGTATACAATCCAACTTTGAAGAGCTCCTGTGACCTTGACCTTGAAGCAAGGTTAGCCAAACTGGTATCAAAAGATAGGGCTTACTTTGCCCTATATACCATATATAGGTCAGGTATCCAATCTAAAAAACTTCAGAGAAAAAGTGAGAAAATGTGAAAAATGACGGTTTTTTAGACAACATTTATGGCCCCTGCGACCTTGACCTTGAAGCAAGGACAAGTCACTATGTATGTTTTTTGAGGCCTTGTCATCATACACCATCATGCCACATTTGGTATTGATAGACTTAATAGTCTCCGAGAAAAATCCAACGTTAAAGTTTTCGGACGCCCGGACGCCCGGACGCCCGGACGCCCGGACGGACGAAACGGGTGAGTACATAGACTCACTTTTGCTTCGCATGTGAGTCAAAAAGCAGAAAAATATCACTCTAAAACTGTTGTAGAGAGTGCACCTAACAACAGAGCCTAAACGGCCAGTGCAGTCCCACTCAAAACAAGGCATTAACCGACGTACGGTAATCTTCGCGAGGGATTTAGAACTAACTTCTCGAAGCAATACGCTATGTCACAAATGCTGACCCTACCAACTTCGAGATGATTTTCATTACTTGGAACAAACGGGTCAGCCGAGCTTTGACGTCAGATTCAGCGAAGCGTGAAATCTCTACGTGTGGTTAACATAGTCATATCGGAAGCGCGGATCCTAGCGAAGCATCCTAGGGCTTGGTGCCTCGGGGACCAGAAGTACTTTTAAGTATATCAGTCTCTCTCTCTCTCTCTCTCTCTCTCTCTCTCTCTCTCTCTCTCTCTCTCTCTCTCTCCAGAAGTACTTTTAAGTATCTCAGGCACACACACACACTCTCTCATTCTCTCTCTCTCATTCTCTTATCTCTGTCATTCTCTTCTCTCTCTCATTCTCTTCTCTCTCTCATTCTCTTCACTCTCTCTCATTCTCTTCTCTCTCTCTCATTCTCTTCTCCCTCATTCTCTTCTCTCTCTCTCTCTCACTATCATTATCTTCTCTCTCATTCTCTTCTCTCTCTCTCTCTCTTCTCTTCTCTTTCTCTCATTATCTTCTCTGTTCTCTCTCTCATTCTCTTCTCTCTCATTCTCTTCTCTCTCTTTCTCTTCTCTCTCT
>JAWQFJ010000374.1:57500-77500 GCA_034096865.1 Theodoxus fluviatilis
TCTCTCGTTCTCATTCTCTCTCTCATTCTCTCTCATTCTCTCTCATTCTCTCTCTCATTCTCTCTCATTCTCTCTCTCATTCCCATTCTCTCATTCTCTCTCATTTTCTCTCTCAGTCTCTCTCATTCTCTCTCTCATTCTCTCATTCTGTCTCTCATTCTCTCATTATGTCTCTCATTCTCTCATTCTGTCTCTCGATGTGTACATCACCAAGTGTCATCTTCGGGGTATTCGATGTTCAAATTCAGCCAATTTTGCTTTATGGAGCAGAGGTTTGGGGCGTGCACAGTTGTGAAGAGATTGAGAGAGTTCACCTGTACATGATAAAAGGTTTTCTCAACGTGTCAAATAGAACTCCTAACTTGATGACTTATGGCGACACAGGTCGCTATCCATTGTACATCGGAGCTATTCTACGCTGTATGAAATATTGGCTGCGGATACTGAAGATGGATGAAAAAAGATACCCCAAAAGATATACCAAATGATGATCGGTACAACTAATTCAAATGATTGTTGGGCAATTAAGATAAAGAATATACTGTTTGAGTATGAGTTCCACGATATTTGGAGACGACAGGAAGTCCACGAAGAAAACGCTTTCATTAAGGAATTAAAGCGTAGGCTGATCTGTCGTTATACGGAACGTTGGGATGCTACGTTGCAAACAAGTGAGAGATATTCATTTTATAAAGTATTCAAATGTAGTCATAAGTTGGAACAATATCTCTATGATCTGGACAAACCTATTTTTAGGGACCTGTATATACGATTTCGTTTAGGCATCTGTGAGTGAACTATCTGTACATCGATATAGATTCAATGAACCAACTGCAGGTACGTTGCTGTGTCCTAGTTGCAATGAAAACCACGAAGATGAACTACATTTTCTATTTGTGTGTCCAGCCTATGAAAATAAAATTAAATATTTTAAACTTTTGTTTTGGGCTAACTATGCAGGAAAGTCTGGTTATGTGCTTTTCAAATAATGAAAGAGAGAGAATAAGGTCTGTGAGCTCATACTTAGTCCATGCGTTTAAGAGAAGGAGGTCTACATCGTGAAATGTGATATTTATACTCGTGATACCGAGTCCTTGTATTGGGCCGAAGGCCTATACAATAAAGAGTTCGTTCGTTCGTTCATTCTCTCTCATTCTCTAATTCTCTCTTTCTCATTCTCTCATTCTCTCTTTCTCATTCTCTCATTTTCTCTCTCATTCTCTCATTCTATCTCATTCTCTCTCTCATTCTCTCATTCTCTCTCTCATTCTCACATTCTCTCATTTTCTCTCTCATTCTCCCCCTCTCTCATTCTCATTCTCCCCCTCTCTCATTCTCTCATTCTCCCTCTGTCTCATTCTCTCATTCTCCCTCTCTCATTCTCTCATTCTCCCTCTCTCTCATTCTCTCATTCTCCCTCTCTCTCATTCTCCCATTCTCTCTCATTCTCTAGGCATTCAAGAATGTATTCGCGCGCTTTCGTATGGGTATTAGCGATTTGTTTACTCATAGATTCAGATACAGTTCTGGGCCATCACAAACTCTCTGTCCATTATGTAGAGAGAAAGATGAGGATGAAATTAACTGTTTTGGAATGTCCTGCTTTATCTGATATTCGTCAGCAATATATCATGGTATATCTCGGAATGATCTTGTCACCCTGTTTTCAGCGGAGAGTCCATCTGTGGTCAGACCAGTAAGTGTTTTCTTGCTGAAGGCTTTCAAGAGAAGATCCGAGCACTAGACTCTGTCGAGTCAGACAGTTTCTATATTGATTAGCCTAGTTATTGGTAACACTGTCTCGGGACTGTAATTGACTTGAACCTGTAATATAATTGTGCTACAAGATACTGTAAACTCCTTTGAAATGGGCCGGTGGCCTGATCAAATAAACTTTTCGTTCGTTCGTTCGTTCTCTCATTCTCTCCCTCCTTCTCTCATTCTCTCTCTCTCTCTCCTCTCTCTCTCCCTCTCTCTCTTCCTCTCTCTCTCTCCCTCTCTCTCTTCCTCTCTCTCTCTTCCTCTCTCTCTTCCTCTCTCTCTTCCTCCCTCTCTCTCTCCCCCCTCTCGCCCCCTCTCTCCCCCTCTCTCCCCCTCTCTCGCCCCCTCTCTCGCCCTCCCTCGCCCTCCCTCGCCTCCCTCGCCCTCCCTCCCTCCTCTCTCCCTCCCTCCCTCTCTCCCTCCCTCCCTCCCTCCCTCCCTCCCTCCGTCCCTCCCTCCCTCCCTCCCTTTAAGACCATCGTGGTTTTTAAATGCACGATGCTATGTAAAAGCATATTTTAATCTTTTAATATCAATAGTAGGGTTGGGTTGCCCTGAAGAGAACGGTTTCAGCCATATGAATGTTTTAATATAAAAGGAATATTGTCTATGCATCCCTTCGTCTTGAACTTGAACCAGTTGGGTGCACCAAAAACCTCTCCGCCTGTTTTGCTTGCCTCACACTCCCACACCACCACCCATGGTTCAGAGGTTTATTCAGCGGTCACAGTAAGCAAATCTTTGTTTGGCCAACAGATAAAGTCATCTTGGAATAAATGACAGCTCCCCTGACAAGCTAAAATGTAAATAAATACACGACGGAATTTTGTTGATTTGCCAACAAACAAAGTAATGTTGGAATATATGACGCCTCCCATGAAAAGCTAAAATGTAAATAAATACACGACGGAATTTTGTTGATTTGCCAACAGATAAAGTCATCTTGGAATATATGACGTCTCCCATGAAAAGCTAAAATGTAAATAAATACACGACGGAATGTTGTGGAGTATTCAGCTCACGCTTGAAGCATTGTGAAAAAGTGAGCACGCTTACTGGTCTATCCTGGCCAACATTGGACGGTATCGTAGCTGCGACGACTGATAAATAGGCGTGTGAAAATTTCATTAGTGTTCTTGTCATTTTTTACAATCACACCTCAGTTCTCCAAAATGATTATATCGACCATACTTATTAAGAAAAATATTTGACGATTAAAAAAGACGTTGAAATGTCCTCGTAAAAAATTCCCCGAGTCCATTCCAAATATATCAAACACGGCAAAACATTAACGCGGGAGACTTCAAAGGTTTCTACGCGACCTAGCATATGGATATGCAATACAGAGACTTAAGTGACCTGCATGCCAAGCAGGTTTTTAGGGCCACAAAAACAATGCCATGTCGCCTCGGCTTCAAACGAATTTCGAACAAGGGATTTGGAGAGAACCGAAATTACTCCATATTCCCCTACCCAGAATGCCTACGCTGCGGCCACGGTGGAAGGAGGTCTCTCGGAATGACGTACATCAGAAGGAAAAACCTCTGAAGAAAATATTTATTCAAACACGACGTGCATGCCAAGGATCTGAAACAGCCATTTAAAGACGCGGGCAACCTTTTTCCAGCGTTGAAATTACCCCGACTCAAACGTTTTTGTTGCATCATCTACCTCTCTGTGGCCAGAGCAGTGCTACATTTTCAGCTTTGGTTTACACAAGCTTCTCTGTTTTCTCTTCCTCCTCTTTGAATCTTCATTTCCTCCTTTACGTCGTCGTCGTCCTCGATTTTCATCCTCCTCCTCTTCCTCGACTTTCCTCCTCCTCCTCCCCCTCCTCCTCCTCCTGCTTCTCCTCCTCCTCCTGCTCCTCCTCCTCGATCCCCCTCCTCCTCCTCCTCCTCCTCCTGCTTCTTCTCCTCCTCCTCCTCCTGCTCCTCCTCCTCGATCCCCCTCCTCCTCCTTCTCCTGCTTCTCCTCCTCCTCCTGCTCCTCCTCCTCGATTCCCCTCCTCGTCCTCGATATTCCACCTCCTCCTGCTCCTCCTCCTCGATCCCCCTCCTCCTCCTCCTCCTGCTTCTCCTCCTCCTCCTCCTCCTTCTCCTTTTGCTCCTCCTCCTCGATCCTCCTCCTCCGCGTCCTCCTCCTCGATTCCCCTCCTACCCCTCCTGCTTCTCCTCCTCCTCCTGCTCCTCCTCATTGATCCCCCTCCTCCTCCTCCTCCTCCCTCCTCCTCCTCCTCCTCCTGCCTTCTCCTCCTCCTCCTCCTCCTCCTCGATCCCCCTCCTCCTCCTCGATCCTCCTCCTCCTCGTCCTCCTCCTCCTCCTCCTCGATCCTCCTCCTCCTCGATCCTCCTCCTCCTCCTCGTCCTCCTCCTCGATTCCCCTCCTCCTCCTCCTGCTTCTCATCCGCCTCGATTCCCCTCCTCCTCCTGCTTCTCCTCCTCCTCCTCCTCGATCCTCCTCCTCCTCCTCCTGCTTCTTCTCCTCCTCCTGCTCTTCCCTCCTCCTCCTCCTCCTGCTCCTCCTCCTCCTCCTCCTCCCTCCTCCTCCTCCTCGATTCCCCTCCTCCTCCTCCTGCTTCTCCTCCTCCTCCTCCTGCTTCTCCTCCTCGATCCCCCTCCTCCTCCTCGATCCTCCTCCTCCTCCTCCTCGATCCTCCTCCTCCTCGATCCTCCTCCTCCTCCTCCTCCTCCTCCTCCTCCTCCTCCTCCTCCTCCTCCTCCTCCTCCTCCTCGATTATCTTCCTCCTCCTTCTTACCCATCCACTCCCCGGGATATGTCCCCAAGGTCACCTCTCTTACTCTTCGAATATGCAAGGACCGTAACTATGGTGAACATCGCAATCTTGTCTTCGCTCTATTTCTAGCATCGCCACTACTGATTTCTGGAAATGAGTTTCTCCACTCATTTCAGCTCCTCTCTTTCTTAAACATCAACTACACTACAAACACAAGAATGTTAGAATTACATTCATTTCTCCATTACGAGATGTCTCCTGTTGCTTTACTTCAGAATACAGGTAAAGGCAGTTAACTCCAGAATTTAGAATTTGTCGTATATGCTCCCCCGCCTCTAATATTATGTACATCAAACGGATATTATAGAGAGATTACAGAAATGTTCTCTCTCTCTCTCTCTCTCTCTCTCTCTCTCTCTCTCTCTCTCTCTCTCTCTCTCTCTCTCTGACTGTCTCTCTTGCGTGCGCGCGCTCGCTCCCCTGTGTGTGTATATGTGTATGTGTGTGTGTGTGTGTGTGTGTGTGTGTGTGTGTGTGTGTGCGCGTGTGTGTATGTGTGTGTGTGTGTGTGTCTGTCTGAGTCTGTCTTCCTGCCTGCCTGACCGTCTGCTTGCCTGCCTGCCTGCCTTTTTGTCTGTCTCTCTGTCTGCCTGCATGCCTGTTTGCCTGCCTGTCTGCCTGTTTGCCTGCCTGCCGGTTTGCCTGATTGTTTGCCTATCTGCCTGCCTGCCTGCCTGCGTGCGTGTCTGTCGTGTCTGTCTGTCTGTCTGTCTGTCTGTCTGTCTGTCCTTGACCCTTTGGTACAAAAGTGCAAGGCCAGTGGGCGGGAACCCTAAGCTCCCGCTCTATTGTGTCTGGGTGTGTTTCAACAAAGCTCTCTCCACCTGCTGGCAGTGGTTGCGGGCAAAGCGTGAAGGGATAGGGAAGAGAGCATGGTCCCTCCTCAACAGACCTCAGTACAGATTAGGGCGGCGTACCCCTGACGCCCGGCTCCTTGCCATGCAGACAGGCAGCCATCTGCTTGCGTGACCAGAGTCGTAACTTCAGCTTGGGCTTCCACAAACAGTACAGAGGTCAGTCACTACTGCTCGCAGGCCTTTTACTCCCTCTTCCCCTCGCCTCTCCAGCGTCTGAATTGAACTGTGTTCTCACGATCTTACCAAGCCAGTCTCACTCTCCAGATGAACCTTCAGTTTTCAGGTGGATGACCGGGTGAATCATATCTTTGGTTCTCAGCAACCCCGCCACCCACCCCCTCCCCACCCCCACATACCCCACCCCCTCCTCACAGTTACCCGACAATGTTGGAGAGATTGTCTTCACGTGCCTACTCATTCTACACGTATGGCACATACATGTACGTGCAAGACTGCTGTCAGTTCTGATTTTGAGTAGTAAGAACGCTGCAGATGATCCACCTTGCGATATGTCTGTCAAATAAAAATGAGTCACTGAGTGAAATAGCAACTGCCTTCAAGTTGCTGTCAAGCAAAGATGGGCAGAAACCTGATTTTTAAACATGAAAGGAAAAATGTAGTATTAGTAATCCACAGAAATCACGATTTGCCCTTTTTAAAATAAAAACATCCTCCCCCCCCCCCCCCTCCCCCCCCCCCTCTCTCTCTCTCTCTCTCTCTCTCTCTCTCTCTCTCTCTCTCTCTCTCTCTCTCTCTCATTCGGAACAAGTCTCAGCCACGCTGATTGTCTCTCTCTCTCTCTCTCTCCACGAACACATACGCGTACATTTTATTTTCATGAATTACACGCATGCGCTAAAAACATATCTTTGCTATTCTAATCCTCCCCCCCCCCCCGTCCCCCCAACGTTATCTCCAGCTTTCCACGCTTGAAGGTGATTCCAATTATTGCCGCACAATGCAAAAACGTCATCCGTTGCTGTCACAAAAACTTTGAATATTACTCCTGTCCATGTATCTAACTTTGAAAGACAACATTTTATAACATCTTTTTTTCCTAACGTTGAAAATGAATTAACCATTGTTTAATACCACGTCCTATATTTTCATCTGTCCTTCCCCTTTTTGTGAGACTGATAAAAGACCAAATTGTATTCTATTGTCTTACATAGCCTTGTCAAGTTGATACCTCGTTCTGTGAAGGAAAAAAGGGTGAAGTTATACTGCCTTTGCATTATCGACAGTGGTGTCGTAGGAGATGTCTCCCAAAAGGCGGAAACCCAACAGTAAAATGTTAATCTGTTCTTCCCCTTCTTGTGAGACTAATAAAAGATCAAGTCACAACCGTTTGCCTTACATAGCCGTGCACAGTTCATTCCTCGTTCTGGAAAAAAACAACACACACACGAAATTGCGGGGTTACATTGCCTTTACATTATCGACAGGAGTGTGGTGGGAGATGTCTCTAAGAAGGCCGAGAGCAGCGGCCTGCCAGGAAGTGACGTCTAACGAAGTAACGAAGGCTCCTCGTCCCGGGGAAGACTGGCAGGCGAAACTTACTTTGCGACTCACGTTCGTCTCTAACGAAGTCCGAGTCGGAACGGGCCTCTGGCACGAAGTGGAAAAGTCGAGTCCCGCGGAGTTTGGGGAATCGGAACGTCTGAACGGATCAGCAGACGTCGAGGGTTGTCTGGGACGACAATGGGCGTCCTGACCGCGGTCCCCTCCCATTGTCTCAGCTGTGTTGGGGGACGCTTGGCCAGAATTGTGGGCGTCAGGTTTTCGTCTATGAAGGTCGAGTCGACGCAGCGGGCAAGGGAATGAAAACACTGTTGATTCTGTTTGTACACGTCTTCCACATTCCACACGGCGTTGTGAAAGATAAACAATTCTTCCAAAATTAATCTTAAAATCTGTAACTGCACACATCGGTGCTCTAATAGAAGATGCTCGAATTGTGTTACAAGTAGCAAAAGCAAGACCTGGAACACGAGATAGAAACCACTGGACTTGGTGATTATGTCATGTTTGCATACTGCGCTAAAGGAAGAAAGCCACTTTAATGAGCAGCAGTGCACACAATTCCGTATGACAGGTACTGTGTATATGACATAGTCATCCATCCAGTTGTAATGCAGGCTAATTTCTACAGGAAGAATCTCTAACACCAGGAAATTAGGGAGAAGATATGCAAACTTGTACAATTATCTGCATTGTTTCTGAACACATCTTTTGCCTCGAACGCTCTAACGAGTTCAGCATAAATCTCCTCAGCCCCCTGCTCTAGGGAGTCATCAAAGTCACCAAGCAACTTTCCCCGTTGCCCCCCCCCCCCCCCCCCCTCCGTAACCACGGGGTTACTCTGACTGAGCACCTCGTCCTTCTTGTTAATTTCCTCCCCGTGATCCCAGAGACTCAGCCAGACTTATCTCCGAGGAAATGACTTCTCAGCGCTCTCCAATCAGCATCCATCACTTCGGCGGAGCTACTTGGGGAGCAAGCCACGGTCGAAAGCGACAAAGCGCGCGTGATGGAAAGCTGTCCCCAAGAAGAGCAAAGGGCAGGGGGATGAATACAGAGAGGCAAGACGCGATAGGCGATCGTTCCGACGCCATCGTCAAGACGAGACGACATGATGCAAGGAGTAATGAGTAAAGTGGCAGGTTACGGAAAAGGGGGCGCCATTGATGCCCCAAGCCTTGAACGTGCTCGTCCCGAGTATCGCGGCACAGTTTTCTCTGAGGAGGTAACCGCCTCCATGTACTCCAGAAACCAACTACTGCTATCGCTTCATTGCAAACTCTCTCGTGCACGCATTTTTCATGTTCCGAACTTTTCAGCACACGATTTAGGACCTGCGCGATGTAAACAAGGGAAAGTAAAGGTAAAAGTTTGGTTTTATATAGCGACTCATTACTCATGTCTGGGTCTCAAACCGCTTCACACTTTACCCCCTGATCACTGGGCCACGTGATCAATCCTTCAGTATATCAAATGCATGGGGACACAAATTGATAACAACAAGAGAACACAATAAACAGCGAACTTACAGAGCTAGTGGTCGGCGTAAACAATACAAGCAGTGGATTGCGTATTTAGATAAAGCGTATAGACACGCACGAAAACAACACAGAGCCGGCTCAACTGTAAGTCACAGGAACTGAAAATATACGTTTCAAGACACAACATACAACTTAATTAACAGCATCAAACATCGTCTGCTTACCCGAGGAGGTCTCAAGTCAAAGGAGACTCCACTCTGCGAGAGAAATTTGCAGTCAATCCTCGAGCGGCGAAGATCACATCAGGGTGTCGGTCAATGTCTGCCGTGGATATACCCGGATTTCGCAGCTGACGGGAAAGTTCGCCTGCCGCCCGTAAACATTCCTTTCAGGGTTATCCGGGCATAGGTGTCACCTGTGAAAGAAACGATGAAGTTTGGGATGGGCCTGCGGAGGTGTGGTCAGACAGGCAGACAGACAGGATGGGAGGGGAGGGGTGAACAGGTCACACAGCCTTTGACTTCTACGTGTCGTCTGACTTACCAAGACTGATTCCAAGCTGCGGGAGGTTTCGATGGCAAGAAAAGCAACTGAGCAGCAGTATCAATGAAAAGGTAAAAGCAAAAGAGAAAAGGAAAAGCGCTTGTGTGAGGGAGAGAGAGAGAGAGAGAGAGAGAGAGAGAGAGAGAGAGAGAGAGAGAGAGCATGCGAGAGAGCATGCGAGAGAGAGAGAGTATGCGAGAGAGAGAGAGCATGCGAGAGAGAGAGAGCATGCGAGAGAGAGAGCATGCGAGAGAGAGAGAGAGAGAGAGAGAAAGAGAGAGCATGCGAGAGAGAGAGCATGCGAGAGAGAGCATGCGAGAGAGAGAGAGAGAGAAAGAGAGAGCATGCGAGAGAGAGAGAGAGAGAGAAAGATGCGAGAGAGAGAGAAAAAAAGAGAGAGAGCAAGAGAGAGAAAGAGAGAGAGAAAGAGAGAGAGAGAAAGATGGAGAGAAAGAGAACGAGAGAGAGAACGAGAGAGCATGAGACAGACAGACAGACAGACAGACAGACACACACACACACAGACAGACAGACAGACAGACACACACACACACAGCCAGACACACTGACACACATACATACACCAGCTACGCACGCAAGCACCTTAGCAAGTAAACAGCCATACTTATGGTTGGACTGATATGCGTGCGGACGGACAAGAGAGGTATTCTCGCACATCCCAAGTGTTTCTTCATTCTAAGAAAAATGAATTACTTGTCACCGAATGCACCGCGTCTTCCCGCTGTCTGTGTGCATGGTACAAATAGGTGGCAATCGCTCTTATCGCTCTCGCATCATTATTTAACATAAGATGTACAAAAGGATCTGTGCTTTTCCAATCAACATACTGTGCCAAATATCTGCCTGCAGGTCAAACAAAGCCGGGCAACTCAAAACAAAATACCGTTCATCTTCAAATACCTCTCGGCAACCGGGACACACAGTATCATCGACATTTGAGGAGTACCTTAGCTTATGTACAGAAAGATCACTAATACCCATTCAGAAGCGTATGAAGCAATCTCTGAACACTTTCTTATCCAATGCAAATAAATATTCTTCCACACCAAAACAAGTCTTGATTTCTCTATATAGCACAAATCTGTTACTTTTCATCAACTTGCAAAACCACCGTTCTTTGAACGTCTCAGTCATTCGCTCCTTTAGTGCTCTCAAAAAATTATTTTCATCATGTACTCCCTGTGCTATCCAGATGTGCATCATATCATAGCTAGTTAAATTTCTTTTAATTTTCGTAGCCCAATTCTCACTTCTATCAACGCAAGATAACATTGCTTTATATACAATATGTGGATATCTATTCTCGTCCATTCTGAGAATATTTAACCAGTACTTTACTGCTTTTATTATGGCATTGATGTACAGAGGGTATTTTCCTGTATCTTCATATACAAAGGTGGTAGGGGTTTTTGAGCTAACATTGAGGAATTGCTTTAAGATAAATATATGCACACTTTCGATAACATGGCAATCATCCAACCCCCAAATTTTACTTCCACACAATAGTATTGGTTGAATTTGCGCATCTACAATTTTATTGAATATCTGTGGGGTAACATGCCTCGCGTCTCGCAATGTGACCACCCAAGCGAAAGGACATAACTTTTGTTTTCAGTGCATTTACTCGCAAACCAAGCCTGTCCGCAACTGCTTCCATGTTATCTATTTGATTTTGTAGACCAGATACAGTGTCTGATAGCAAAACGACATCGTCAGCAAATAGGAGAACAAAGATTTCGACACCGTGTGCTATCAGCTGGACCCCATGTTTCCCTTTTTCCTTAATATCTTTCACAAAAGACTTCATTAAAAGAGAAAACAGTAATGGGCTTAATTTACACCCTTATTTCAGACCATCAAAGCACTAAACAATTCTGACATAGTTTCATCGGATTTCACACAACATTTTAGGTTCACATATAGTGACTTTAACATCCGTACCATTTTTGTGGACATGCCCATTCGTTCAAGAATACTCCACAAGGTAAGTCTCTTTACTGTATCAAATGCCTTGCTAAATCTACAAATGCCACAAATACGTTTTTCTCCTTGACAGATATCTCTTCACCAGGCCGTGCAGTACAAACACATGATCGATGAGAGAGAGAGACAGAGAGAGAGAGAGAGAGAGAGAGAGAGAGAGAGAGAGAGAGAGAGAGAGACAGACAGACAGACAGACAGACAAACAGACAGACAGACAAACAGGCAGGCAGGCAGGCAGGCAGGCAGACAGGCAGACAGACAGACAGACAGATAGACAGGCAGGCAGATTGGCAGAGAGGGGGGAGGGAGAGGGATATATATATATATATATATATATAGAGAGAGAGAGATAGATAGATAGATATATATATATATATATATATAGTGAGAGAGAGAGGGAGATATGCAGAGGGAGGGAGAGAGAGAGAGAGAGAGAGAGAGAGAGAGAGAGAGAGAGAGAGAGAGAGAGAGAGAGAGAGAGAGAGAGAGAGAGAGGATTCACTGGTCAGCTACGGTAAAGATGAAGACAAGTATATGGAAAGGTGAAGGGATAGGGAAGTCATGAACTGTAGGAATGGCTGGAAAGAGGATTGCAACAATGTGCCTTGTACTCTGTGTGGAAACTCCAATACCGCACATCCTCTCCACCTATACAACCACCCCACCTCAACCCCATTACCCCCACCCCCCCTCCCCAACCCACTCTTTTGCCTGCACTGATGTCATTCCTTCCCCATCAATCTGCCTCAAGTCCTGGCGACTCAGACTGGACGCTGACCATAAAGCAAGCCATCCGAGACCAGTGGCCCGCTATGCTTGAATGAAGACCCCTGTCCGTCCCTTGTCCTCAGCCTTACAAGTCCCTTTCTCTGAGGACCGTCCACTCGGGAAGAGGCGGCCGTACACTACAGCGAGAGTGATACCGGGGATTTGGCGAATGAGGAGAGCGTGTCGGGCTTAATCTGCAGGATGGAATGGCAGGAAGTAAGAGTACATCAAGGTCAACACGTCTACAACAACGACTTATCTTTTCATTTTTCGTTGTAATAGTGTAAAAGTCAATATTGGAGTCGAGATCAAACACATTACAATCGATGTGCCACTTCAAGGAGGGATTGCGTGGTGGAACGGGAGATGGGGGAAATGAATACTACGATCTTGAAAATTGGTGCAGTAAACAGTGCCAAGCATACATTTTTTCCTTGGCAGAGGTCTACCAACGCAATACATGGCGATCTATTAAAAAAATATCCTGAAAGTGTCACTCTGAGTACGAGGTGCAAACTATACCGCAATGGGCAGATATATATTTTGTTTGGTAAAAGATTCAGGCTACTCGTTTTTTTATTAAATTTTACGTTTCCATTTCTTATCTACGAACGAGTTTACACATAACTGCTCCGTGTGGTATACATACAATCAGAACTACTGATTGTTTTCAACCGGGGCTGCTTCCTTCTCATCCAATGACAGCAATCAACGCGGTGAATGTAAGACCTTTAGTGCTTTTCAGACAGCGAGAAACCACTTTCTGTGTCTGTTTCCACTTGAAGCTTCATACGGCTGTGTCTTTTTAATGACCTTTCTATGCGCCATCCCTGTGCATGGCAAGTTTTCTGGACAAGAGATCTGTCACTGTTTGCAGCATCGGTCTGTCACGTCATGCACCTTTCCTTCCCTTGTTTCTCTAACAACGTCATGCGCAACCCAGGATAAATGTTTTGGGGCTTGAAGTTCTCATAAACATAAAGAAGTGAGTGAATTTCAGTGTCTCGAATGACATCTTCGGACAACACTCTCTTTCGCCAAATGGTGAAAGCACACGTAGGTAGAGAAGAACCTCATGAATACGAACAAAGACGTCCGCCTGGGTGCGGCCTAGTGTATCTCCCGTTCTTATGCCGTTGTCTTTGAAAGCCACGTCGTTGTCTTCCCATCTGTCACCATAAATTCTTCACCATGCGGCCTGTCAGAGTTGACCGTGGTCAACATGCCCATTGGACCTACATTAATGGTCATACAGTACCCAAATAATTGGCGTGACGCGTGCTTGGGCTGCACGCGCCACCAGGGGAGTGGAGGACGAGGGACGAGAGAGGGCCACGAGCAATGCCAAGAATGTAAGGGATGATACCGGAGACACAGAGGTATTCAGTCAGTAATGCAATCGAAATAGGGTCACATGCAAGTTTTCCCATCGTCGCAATATAAAGGACTGGATGAACAAAATTTCATCCTTATTCTCGTTTTCTTTTTCATTCTTCTAGACCTCCTTCTCATTCCCCCCTTCTTCTACGCCCTCCTCCTCCTCTTTGCTCCGCTTTATCCTCGTCGTTCTCCCCTTCTCTTCCTCTGTTTACACTCCATTTCCTCTCTTTTTATTCTTTACTGCAACTGTCGTTGTTGTTCCCCTCGACCTCCTGTTTCTTTTCTTACATGTCGTTCTCTTTGTCACATGTCTCCAAGTCGCCGTCGTTAATGCTGTCCTTGTCTTCCTTTCTTCACCTCATCCTTCTTCTCCTCCAGAATTTATATCAACACCGCCATCAAAGCCACTAACTTGAACACAATATATTAGTTACACATTCGCCGTCGACCGCCTTCCAGCAGGCACTTGCAAAGAACATTAAAGCCAGCTAGATGACTGACATGCTGACCCACATACCGAGAGTGTGCCATTCATTTCATCGCATAAAAAAATCCTAACGCTCTTGTATCTGAAAGCTCCGTGCGCAAATCTACGCAGGAGGATGGAGACAGACACAGCGGGAGTAAACAAACAAAACTCAAGGGAGATGAAAACCTGGATGGAGGGGACCGCGGCTGACTTGTGTATGGAGGGAGTGTGTCAATCGCTTTCCGCCAGTACGCCATTTAGGAACAAGTTAGCAACGCCACGCCAAGTGGTGGTGGCGTAGACACGAGGTGGCGACACAATACCTACATTGACATACGTCCTGGCCCCGAGCAGATGAAGGCGCCACGGCAAACACTGACAGCGCTTCGTCCTCCTCGACTCTTTGTGGGAAGTGGGCTTCAAAGATAAGATGGCCATCCTCCAAATTTTGGAACAACAAAACAGGCCGCACGGGGAAAAGGCCTGGACGCGAGTGCTTGAGTCGACTTAGAAAGATTCCTCTCTACCGAGAAAGAAGTCGTGGATTGCGTAATTATAAGTGAGATGTTGATAGTGTTATTTTCCTCTAAATTTCAATTCAAATTGATTTTCGCCTCAAAGTGTCCGTCGGTATTTGATTGAGGACATCACTGCTTCTCTATGAAGCAATAAGAGTATGGAACACCACGTCAGGTCCAATTATAAGAAAAGGAAAAAAAATACTTTCTTCCTTGTGACGTCAGTGACGAGATGAATAAACTGCTCATGTCATGTATGTTTTATGCCGTGCACAAGACATATTTAGGCAGTCGTGTTTGAAACAATTCTTCCCATTTGATAGCAACAAAACTAGAGAGCACAAACCTCCACCAAGGAAGCCAAAACTACCCTTCCATGTATGATCAACTCAGGCAACACTTTCTGCAGGCCAGGCCTGACGCTACCAAGTAGAGATCATTTAAGTGGCTGCAACTAGTTAAAATCGTGCCGAACGAATAAGGCGACCTCATCAATAGTTTGACATCATCAACTTCGTGATTTGCGGTAAAATATGCCTTCTTGGTCGTAAATCCAAAATGATAAACAGATGATCTCCAAAACGAAATGGATTGTCTCTTAGGTGTAACCCTGACGTTCTGCCGACTTTGGGATCCGTGGGGAACCTTTTGAGTTATTTTGCTAACTAACTAACTAACTAACTAACTAACTAACTAACTAACTAACTAACTAACTAACTAACTAACTAACTAACTAACTAACTAACTAACTAACTAACTAACTAACTAACTAAACTAACTAAACTAGCTAAACTAGCTTAACTAACTAAACTAACTATCTAACTAACTATCTAACTATCTAACTAAACTAACTAACTAACTAACTAACTAACTGAGGGTAAAATATAACCTCCTTGGCGGAGGTAATAATGAACCCCTCCAACCATGGATGGTGCAAATAATCTAAGATTTTGCGTTTGAAAAGGCGTTCTCGTAGGTGCACCAGAGGAGGGAATTTGTAGGAAAGAGGAGCAAGGAAGGCGACCTCTTATCGAGTACTTCAGTCATGGAACTGCCTGACACTGGTGCAGTGTGGGACACAGCTGACCCCGATTCCAGGTGCCCCTCTGCGGTGATGGAGGAGATTCTAGTCAAGTGCCCCGAGCTGTACAACTTTGCAGGTCTTCGAAAAGAAGTATTTCACTCCAAGTCGCCGCGAGTGAGGAAGGAATCAGTGCACACTAAAAGCGTGCACACTTCATGAAGTGCGGCAGAAGATAGCCAATTCAAAACAAGCAGAGCGAGTGAAACAGGACAACGTCTTTCCATTTTTTTGTCCCCGAAACTCTTCAGACATTTTGAATATAAGTAGCACGCCCACCTATTGCCTGTGCTTCCTTCTCAAACTTCTCCGCCCCCAACCCACCCTCCGTACCGTTCCTGATCTTTTCGGATGTTTCACAGCCACTATCACACCCGTCAGCGCCCAGTACTCCAGCCTTCCTGGCAGTTGGTTGCCCACAGCACATTCTAAGTCAACTTCACCTCTCCCCCAATCCCTCGACAATTTGTGTCTCCTGATTCTCCCCCCACCCCACCCCCCTCTTCCATCCTCTAGATAACTGCCACCCCACGTCAATGCTTTCGAAACTTTTCCTGCCATAATCGCAAATCTCTCTTCCCCCGCCACCCCTGCTCTCCCCTCGCTGCTTCAAATCCCCACCCTCTGAAGACTGTGTGTAAGCACTTCTCTAGGGTATGGGGTCAACACACCATCTGCTCGATCCTCTCTCAGTAAATCGGAAGCAGAACGGACAGGCTTGGAGATTTCGAGACATTGACACACACACACAGGCAGACACACGAATCTGTGGTGGAAGGATGAGCCAAGCGATTTGTCGAGACAGGCCAGACTGGAGACTGTGTACGGGGTGGGTTGTAGATCGAGAGGCAGATCAGGGCAGGGCGCCGCGCGACTCAAGTGGGACAAACCCAACCTGGAGGATTGGGTAAGTGCAAACCATTACAGCGCAAACAGCAAGGCTAAGCGTAGACGCCAGACAGAGCTGACGGGGGTCTACATGTGCGTACAGAAGTACCGCGAACGGTCCATCGCCTCTATTAGCCTGTGGATTCCTACCTCTGAAAGCGGTGGAGTAAGAGAACTAGGTCGATGCTATTGTAGTTATTCTAGGAGAAATCCAAGCATATTAACACGAAAACATCAACCGAGAAAAGCTCCGCGATTCATCAGCTCCTGGGTGTGAGCGGGTTAAAAAGGATTTCTGCCTAAATCCACGGAACATAACAACTGCTAGAGAACTACTACAGGCCGACTGTCGACCCAGGAATTCCTCGACCTTCTTCAACCCTGAGTGCAGACGACACCGGACAAAGTGGCATGTACAAGTTGCTCTCGAGGAAATCTAAGGTCCAAATCGGCGGGGCGAGGCAAGGCGCGGACAAGATCTAAAATGTACATGTACTATAGACCGACTATCGACTAAATGCTCTCTGGTTTTCTTTGGTGAAAATAAAAAGTCCAAGGAATTTAGAAAATAAAATCGGTTTCGTGAAGCAGGAGGATCTTTTCAGCACAATTCTGATGAGCAAACGAGTTAGGCAATGCAGAGTGTTTGTCCATGAAGAATCAAAGACCGACGCTCAAATCATTGGGTTCGACGAATCTCTATTCCAAAAGCGCTTTCTGACATTTCTTCAGCAACACAGATGTGAATTTTTGTTTTCAAAATTGTAAACATTCTACTTTTATTCATTCTCATGCAAACTACATTGACACTGGGTTCTTCACTTCCAACCCAAAATTTGCAAACATCAAGTGTACCCCTTTGATAGGGACTGTGGCAGATTCCTAGGCCTCCTCGTAAACTCTAATAAAAGCTAAGTTACTGTTGACTTCAAAAGGTTCGAGTTTACAACAGTTTTAATGATTTGGCAGCAACGGCATCAAAAAGGATGCATCTCCCGAATTCTGTAGAGAGCACCAAAACCCATTCAATACATTGTGGCTCACTAGTCAAGACAAATCTTCAGAGCCTAGGGGTCAAGGAATGCCAGGCGCGTCTCCAGTGTAAAGTCTCATTTACAAAATGTAACAAGTCTTCACTTTTACAGAACACATAAACAGTTCGTCTACAACATGCAGACTTAAAAAAAACACACACCAACAACTCTTCCCTGCACATTGCTCTTTGATGACAAACTTAACTTAATTTAACGTAAGAAGGAACAGTCTTTCAAACTTATTTGTCTGATGTTTCTCAAGTACAACGATCAGAAAATACAAAGTGGCCAAGTTCATGCCCTCGACATTTTCCCCTGCCCTCCTAATCCTCGAACAGTCCAGAGGATATGTACAACAGTAGCGTTCCTTTCTTATAGGAAGAGGTCGGAGAGGAAACCAGTCTGCTCCCTCACGAAGGCCGAGTATCCTGTTTCAAGCCTACCCGTAATTCACTCACGGGGTCTACCCCGCTTGTTCCCGTGCCAGCGTCAGACACAGAGGGCGGATCTGCTGCCACTCAAAACATCCTTCCTCTTTCTCCCCCTGATCCCGTGCAGTGAACACCCAACACCGTCTTCTACGCCTATATGGGAGTCTACCAAGACCGCCTAGCTCTGAATAACCACATCGCTGTGTTCTGTCCGCATGCCTCTATATCTTCACCCTCTCATTGTGTCACCATCCTCCACACGTTTAACCATCATTCATTACAAAACCTTTAAGTGCCACCAGTTCTTAGATTCAGACATCCCCTATACATGTCACCATTTCTTGAGAGCTTAGCAAGACTTCACTACATGATGTCTGACTACCACGTCATCATGTACAACATTCGCTTCCAAGTAGCATCTCCCCATCTCTTACCATGCCGTCCATATAACAGCATCTACACATTACCTGCCTCCAGCAATATCAGTGCATACCGCAGTATCTGCATACCTACCATCCATCTCAGCATCCCAACCACTTAATCATACCTCCACACATCTCCACTAACGAAGGCATCTACGCACATGGTGCCTCTGCATACGCCACATACCTCCACACGTCACAGCGTCTACATGCCGTTCGTCTGTGCCTCTAGCTTTCCATCAGGCTCTTGGTATCCCCTGATGCCACGAGTACCACCTGTCTGCCCACATCGCTTATCTTTCAATACCAGCGGTTTTGTAAATACGCTACCTGGCTCTATATACCACCATGCACCTCTTCGTGGCAACATTCTCTATAGTTTGCGTGCTTAATAACCAACTATCGCCATCCATAAGATATTAAGAACATAGTTCAACGCTTCTCTGCATATCATTCACCTCTAGATACTAACAGCCTCTTCGTGTTACAGGCTCCGATACCTCCATCTTCAGGGCGGGGTATCTCACACTGCCAAAAAACAACAACATCCACCCACCCATCTTGTCCCTGGCCCCGGTCCACCCACTATAGAATCCATTCAAGAGCTCGCCCTGCTCATGCGTCTGGTCCTATTGACGTTCTCGGATGTCAAACCCACCCTTCCACTAGGGGCCTTCACAGGTCATTAAGCATTGATCAGAGAGGACAGCGGTCAAGTTACAAGGATCTCTACAGTACTCCTTCCTCCAGCTCAGCTTTTCAAGCGCCTTTGCCCAACACGTTTTTTAAAGGCACCCGTCTTTGACTGAGACGGGAGGAAGGAAAGCGCCCACATGAGACTAGCCGCGCATAGATCTTCACTGGCGAAGTTTGCGATGAAAATGTGAAAATGGTTTTTTAGTATTAAAGGTATATAGGTACTTACACACACACGCGCGCGCGCGCACACACACACACACACACACACACGCACACACACACACTGTAAGCATACACACACTCACACATACACACACACATACACACACATACACACACATACACATACACATACACACATACACACACACATACACACATACATACACACACAAACACACACACACACATACACACACATACACACACAAACACACACACACACATACACACACAAACACACACACACACACATACACACACATTCATACACACACACACACATACACACACACACACACACATACACACAGACACACACATACATACACACACACGCGCGCGCGCGCACTCTCTCTCTCTCTCTCTCTCTCAAACACAAACACACACACACACACACACACACACACACACACACACACACACACACACAGATTTTGCAACGCACACACACACGCACGCATGCACACACACAAGATTTTACACATATCCACATATACACACAAGGGTGCATGTAACCACAGATACATAATCATACGCGTGCAACATTCATATACACATGCACTCACATGCATTGACGCAGACGCACGCGCGCACACACAATCACGCATGTACGCTAACCAGGGGAGAGAAGACGTTCTGGTGGAAGTTGGTCATGGAAAGTCATGCCGAGTGATTATTTTATGCAAAGTATCACACATACATGTATATACCCAAAATAGCCTTTCCTAATTCAAATTCACTCAGGCATTCACTTTGCAAGTCTCCTCAACGGAGATGATGAAGATATTAGAAATATGCATTGATAGGTGTACTCTGATAATGGGAAAAAGAGAGAAAAGATAGTAGGAAGAGGCTCCCAAACCAGTCAGCATTCACTGAAACCAGTGTGTGTGACTACAAAGCTTTCAGTACCCAGCTTTGTATTCAGTCAGACCAGTGGGCTGTTTCGCCAGGAAGTCCCGCATGGGTGAACAGCAGCCAAGATCGACACGGCTGCGGTTGTGAGGCTCTCCAAAGGAACAGGAAAGAAAACGGCCCAGTGACACTCACACTCTGTTCCACTAATCCCTAGCTCGCTCTCTCTTACACACCAACACAACCCGAGGACTGGGAGCTCGCCAAAG
>JAWQFJ010000374.1:82500-90000 GCA_034096865.1 Theodoxus fluviatilis
CTACACGCGATCGTGTATTAAATAAGCCCGGTGATCCTTTTTCAAGATTAACGGCATATGTCAGGGAGCAAAGTGCTATCCCACAAGCCTCTCGTGTGACCTTGTCAATATTCCCTATGAATATTACAGAAGAATTAGTTCTACCACGTGATATGAACTGTTTTAGAGATTCTTTCGCCAGCAGGCGAAGACTCTAGTGGACTAGAATGGAGTAGCTCAGGCGCTGAAGCTACGACAGGAGGGACAGCAGCACGAGCAACAAGACACACAGGAGCAGGAAAGGGCGCGGAGCGAGAAGTGAGAGATGAGAGGGAGGAGGACGAGTGGAGCCACGAAGCATGCTTCAACCACAACAAACATGCGTGCTGACGCTGCGTTCGAAATGAAAAAGAAAAGAAACTAACACGAGCAGGAAAGGAACAAAAACAATAACACAAAAGCACGCTGACATCTGCAGAAGACAGGCGGGGCGTGGGAAGGGGGTGGGAAAAGGTGGTTGGGGGAAGGGGGTGGGGGAAGAGGGTGGGGAGAGAGGGTGGGGAAAGGAAGTGAGCAGAGTGATGTTTAGGACAAGACAAAAGCAAAAAAAAACGCTGAACAAAACTAGAGCGAGGTCAAATGATGCTAGAGGCACAGAAAGCAGAGGGCATGGGAGAAATAGAACCCTATAGAACACTGAGGCCACAGGTCTGGGAGAAAGAGAAACTCCGGGGGGGAAAAGAAGAAAGAAGGCGACAGAAGACCGGGGTGAAGTGGGAGGAGAGGGAGGGGAAAGGGGGGTCAGCAGAAGGGAGAGAGGATGGAAGGTGGACAGATGGGGGTGGGTGGGGGTGAGAGGAAGATGGACCAACAGCCTACACCACTCTGGTCCGGGACAATTTGTCCTGCCTGGTGGCACCTCCACTGCTACTGAGGCAGTGTGGACTTGACAGAAGCTGGAGGGGTCCCTGTTGTTCCTGTGATGGGTGGTACTTCTTGTCGTGGGTGTGTCTGACTACAGGGGCGTCTGTGAGTGTGTCTCGCACATGTGCGTGTGTACATGAGTGTACATGTCTGTGTGTGTTTGTGCGTGTGTGCGTGTGTGTGTGTGTGCGTGCGTGTGTGTGTGCGTGCGTGCGTGCGTGCGTGTGTATGTATGACACTGTGTGTGTGTGGTGCTTGCGTGCGTGCGTGTATGTGTGTGTGCACGTGTGTGTGTGCATGTGTGGGTGTGCGTACGTGTGTGTGTATATTCTGGGCGGGCATGTGCGTTCGTATTTTTGTGTGCATGTTACTGCTTCATGTTCACATTCTTCCATCTCGAGTACATTCGCGAACTGGTACAGAGGTACTTGCACACATACGTACACACACACACACACACACTCACACACACACACACACACACACACACACACACACACACACACACACACACACAACCTCCCTACTGAACGATGACAGCAAGTCTGACTACAGGAGAGGGGACAGAGACAGCCAGAAACACCGTGGTACAAGCTGTCCTCTGAGAGCCATACTGTGGGAAAACATGCAGGTGGGAAGAGCTGACCCTGCTCTGCATTACTGTATCTGTTCCTGCACTGAATGTCCTCTCTCGGAACTTTACCAGCACGGGCAGCACTTATCACCTGCGTTCAGGTGTTAAATCCCTCCTCTGTTTGCCCAGCGCTGCTAATATGAGAATTGTGTTCGGGCTTTTATCGGCTATCAGCCTGATTAGGCCGAAATGTGACAACAACAATTTACCAGCCGAAAGATCGCACATAAACAGTCACGAGGAAATTGCTCTCAATAGAAAGGAAAATTGACATAAATGCAAATTAAAGGCGACAGATGATACCAGAGCGAATTCTGCGTTACACACGGAGGCAACCTCCCCCCCCCCCCCCCTCCCCCTCCCCCCCACCCCCACCTCTAGCGGGTGAAAGCCCTGGGTACGTAAACTTATTTCGGTTCCAAGACACAAAGATCAGTCAGATGTGTCCAGAGTAAAACAACACACAATCCCATTAGGTGAAGATTCAAACGAATTAATGACCGTAGAATTGTCATAATCCCTACTTTCCATCATTTCCCCCCCCCCCCCCCCCCGGTCCTTGCCCCCCCCCCCCCCCCCCCCAATCGCCAACTGTCTGCAGGTATCTGATCCCTGAATGATGTGGTAATGAGACAATGCACAAGGCATGCATGCGGTCAGGTTGCAGGCAGTGACTGTGGCTGGGATGGAAGGCATTTACAGGCCTTACCTGTGCCTGGCGCATGTCTGGGTTGCAGGAGGCAAGCAGGCTTCAGATCAAGTGTTCTGTTTCAATATCCCAACACCAAACGTGGCACACAAGAGTGTTTTAGCTAGTATCTTTAATCCCTTGCAGAGTTCAGTACGGAGGTGAAACTCTCTTTCCTGTGTGCGGCAGCAATCTCTCGGTTGCAGAATGCAAAAAAATCTTTAAATAAATTGTTCCATAATCAAAGAGCAGCACGTGAAACTTCTCACAACGAAACAGCTGGTGCAAAAGTCAAGGTCGATCCACTGCAGGACTTACCTGGTGGAGTGAGCGAAACAGGTAGGGCAGCGTTCACCAACACATGTGCAGCACATGGCCGTACATCAAACGTGCAGATATGTAAACCTTTCTTTTTTGCGTATCACGTCTGCATCGCAGCTTTGTCCAATGCGACACAACACGACAATAACATGTCACTTTTCGACAGGCTGCACACTGCACTGACTCCGCAACGCTGTCTGTTTCTCGAGCAGGGGTTACTTTTCTTTCACCAGTATCTCCCACTGTACCCCGACACCTAACAAACATACACACAGCTTGACACCGTAGGGGAAGGCTTCGTTCACTCTAAGCCCGGCACCCCAGCTCTGCCCAGAGTGGCGTAGAAGTGGAGAGACAGGCAGTGTTACAGGATCCTTTCCCACTCCCGCCCCACCCCTTGCTTGGCTGCAGTAAGAGGATGGGAGTGTTGGGGTGGGGCAGGCTGTGGGGGGAGGGACAGTCAATTATCTGCGGTGTGTGGGCAGCCTAGCTAGAGGGGTGAGAGCATTTGACAGAAAAGGGAGGAGGGGTGAGAAAAGTGGTGATATAGTAAGAGAAAGGGGGAGAAAAGTTGGAGGAGAGGGTGATGGAAGAGGGGAGAGGAAGAAAAAAGGGGGAAGGAGGGGACTGGATGAGGGTAGAAGATGGGTAGGAGAAGAGACAAGGAGAAGGGGAGTGGAGAGAGGAGTGATGAGAAAAGCGAAGGGTGGGGGGAACGGAGTAAAGATGGGTGGAGGTGGGAGGCGGGTGTGTGTGGGGTGTGGAAGAGAAGGAAGAGGAGGAAGAGGAGGAGGGAAAGGTGCAAAGGAGAAGAGGGCAATAGAGACGTGAAGTAAAGGTAAGGGGGGAGAGAGAAGGCGGAGGGTGAAGAATAGAAGGAGGGGCCGAAAATTATGCTGTAAAAAAGGCCAAGGGAGAGAGAGAGAGAGAGAGAGAGAGAGAGAGAGAGAGAGAGAGAGAGGAGTGGAGTGGGAAGGGGGATCGGTGGGTGTGGAGGGGAGAACAGAGGAAGGAGCAGTATGGGGCTTGAGAGAAAAGGACCAGAGAAGATGCAGATGAGACAGTGGGGGAGTAATGGAGGAAGGTAGGAAAGGGGGAGGAAAGCAAAGGCTAAAGGCAGGAGGAGGAGAGGAGGAGCTAGGAAGGAGCTGTAATCTGTGATTTGCCGTGCATGTGTCGATAGGAACAGAGAAGGGCCGGAGCTACGGCGCCGTGTGGTCGTGATTAAAAAGGCTTTGCAAGTGCTGGAGGAACTGTTGTGCAGGCTCTGCAAATGCTGGAGGAACTGTTGTGCAGGCTCTGCAAATGCTGGATGAACTGTTGTGCAGGCGTTGCAAGTGCTGGATGAAATGTTGTGCAGTCGTTGCAAATGCTAGAAAAAAAGTTGTGCAGGCGTTGCAAATGCTAGAAAACCTGTTGTGCAGGCGTTGCAAGTGCTAGAAAAACTGTTGTGCAGGCGTTGTAAGTGCTGGAGGAACAGTTGTGCAGGAGTTGCAAATGCTGGAGGAACTGTTGTGCAGGAGTTGCAAATGCTGGAGGAACTGTTGTGCAGGAGTTGCAAATGCTGGAGGAACTGTTGTGCAGGAGTTGCAAATGCTGGAGGAACTGTTGTGCAGGAGTTGCAAATGCTGGAGGAACTGTTGTGCAGGAGTTGCAAATGCTGGAGGAACTGTTGTGCAGGAGTTGCAAATGCTGGAGGAACTGTTGTGCAGGAGTGGTAATTGCTGGAGGAACTGTTGTGCAGGAGTGGTAATTGCTGGAGGAACTGTTGTGCAGGAGTTGTAAGTGCTGGAAGCACGGTTGTGCAGGAGTTGTAAGTGCTGGAGGAACTACTGTGTAGGAGTTGGAAGTGCTGGAAGCACGGTTGTGCAGGAGTGGTAACTGCTGGAGGAACTGTTGTGCAGGAGTTGTAAGTGCTGGAGGAATAGTTGTGCAGGAGTTGCAAATGCTGGAGGAATAGTTGTGCAGGAGTTGCAAATGCTGGAGGAACTACTGTGTAGGAGTTGGAAGTGCTGGAAGAACTGTTGTGCAGGAGTTGTAAGTGCTGGATGAACGGTTGTGCAGGAGTTGTAAGTGCTGGATGAACTACTGTGCAGGAGTTGTAAGTGCTGGATGAACGGTTGTGCAGGCGCTGCAAGTGCTGAAAGAACGGTTGTGCAGGAGTTGTAAGTGCTGGAGGAACTGTTGTGCAGATGTTTTTTGAAAAGGCGATTGGAACGTGGATCAAGACAACCAGCTAAGTCGACGTTTTGTTCATTCTATGTGGGCCTCTCCCGAAAGATAAGTAAAAGCTGTATCATGCGGAAACCTCCATACGAGCGATGAGGACGAACGAGGAGATATCCACGAGATAGTAAGCAAAAGTGTCTATGCTTGGAAAGGACGAGTCAAGAACTTTCTTTGTAAAGAACGTGACGTCCATGTTAGGGTTTTCCTCGTGTTTTTATCATTATTGTGACCCTGACCTTGAAGAAGGACAATGGCAAGGCAATGTCTAATAAGGTCATGGCATCAACTAATGACATTTCAAGTTCGGTGATAGCAGTAGGTTTACTTACCAAGAAAATTCATATATAATTCCCCCCCCCCCAAAACCTTTACCCTGTTGTAGCCTTGACCATTGAGAATGGTATTTGTCAAAGATTTGTCGCAAGGTCATAGCAACTAGCCTTGATTCACCTGTCTTCGGTGACGGTGCGATGAATACTCCGAGAACATCGCAATGCCAACGTTTTTCACAAACACACATCAGATTAGACAGACGGACGTTGGAGCAATACACGGACTCGTGGTGTGTGCAAATGCTAGTCAAAAACGGCATCGATGTGCTGTGCAGAATCTTGAATCATGACGTGAGGCGCTGATTGAATGTTATGAAGTGTACAGAGGGTGGCAGGATGCACATACATGTATGTGCACCACTGCTTCAGGCAGGCAACACAGCACACAGCGGCAGTAAGGGGGTGTGCCAGTTTAACAGGAACACCTCCAACGGAGCTTTACCGACGGCTATCTCGCAGCAAAGTTAACAACGTTCTACCACTGTTGAAATAGCGTTCAACTGTAGCTTATGTATAGGCAGCACTGGAATGGAGTTTGGCTTTGCAAAGCTTACAGGCAGCGTTCGAATCACGCCACGTGCAACATTTGGCCTGGGCTCTAGATGACCCCCACATCAGCATTAAAAGATGCACAGGCAAGACTGCTTATAATCATTGTGTTCAGAGGTATACAGATCGAGTTAGAATAGCGTTGAAACAGCTTGGGAATAGCGTTCAATGTTGATTAGATCACACAGGAAACGTTGGTACCGATACGATAGATCTAATATTGAAACAGCACCGATGCTGCATCAAAATATCACGACATTGAAAGAGTATACATGCAATGTTAAAAATGGTGCAATGTTGATATAACGCTCAAGCCATGTGGAAAAGCTTTCTGGGCGCTTGTACTACTATCGCAGAGATTATTCGAAACCGGTGTTTCAGCACCGCAGATGAAGGATGGCACTTTCTTATATATATAAAATAACAGTCTTGGCATCGCCAAAGAGTTTCATTCAAGGAATTCTCGAGGGAGTTTACGTCAAACCTTCGACTATCGCTCGGCTGGTGCTGATACAGCCTTCAGACAAAAGTTTTATAAAATGTAAAAAAGCTTTGGCAGACGGCTAAATTAACCTTACTGCAGCGCTTCCACACTCAGGCAGTGTTCCGCCAGCTATACTACTGCATTCGGGCAGATTATGAAGATGAAGGATCTTTTGAGGCCTATCAGCCTGTGTAGACTATATAAGGCCATTGACTACAAAATCACTAGAGCTGGTTAGAATAAATCAGATCCCGTTTCCCCCCTAGTTATTCGCCTTTTACGAAATATGTCGAGGGACGCGGTGGGCCTATAATTACCCCCAACCTCAGGGTATCATCCAGGCCAGACAAGTCGGACGTGAGAGCATTCCCGTACCAGGGCTAGTACAGGGCTTCGGCAGCGCAGACGCTTCGCCCCCAGCGCTGGCACGCCGCTTGCTGGGAGGACCCCGACACGGAGCGTGTGGCGGTGACAGCGACGCTGGCCTCACGTCGCCTTCAACCCTCCCCCGACACACAGACCGCGTTACTCTCCCCCGCACTCCCACCCCCACAGGCCGCCCCTACCTCGACTCAAAATATCCCTTCACTCTCATCCCCATTCCTACAGCTCGCCCCTACCTCCACTCAAAATCTCCCTTCACTCTCACCTCCCTCCTCACAGCCCGCCCTACCTCCACTCAAGATCTCCCTTCACTCTCAGCCCCCCCCTCCCTCCTCACAGCCCGCCCCTACCTCCACTCAAGATCTCCCTTCACTCTCACCCCCCTCCTCACAGCCCGCCCCTACCTCCACTCAAGATCTCCCTTCACTCTCACCCCCCTCCTCACAGCCCGCCCCTACACCCACTCAAAATCTCCCTTCACTCTCACCCCACTCCTCACAGCCCGCCCCTACCTCCACTCAAGATCTCCCTTCACTCTCACCCCCATCCCCACTGCTCGCCCCTACCTCCACTCAAGATCTCCTTTCACTCTCACCCCCATCCCCACAGCCCGCCCCTACCTCCACTCAAGATCTCCTTTCACTCTCACCCCCATCCCCACTGCCCGCCCCTACCTCCACTCAAGATATCCCTTCATTCTTACCTCCATCCTCACAGCCCGTCCCTACACCCACTAAAAGTCTCCCTTCACTCTCACCCCCCTCCTCACAGCCCGTCCCTACACCCACTCAAAATCTCCCTTCACTCTCACCCCCCTCCTCACAGCCCGTCCCTACACCCACTCAAAATCTCCCTTCACTCTCACCCCCCTCCTCATAGCCCGCCCCTACACCCACGCAATATCTCCCTTCACTCTCACCCCCCTCCTCACAGCCCGCCTTTACCTACACTCAAAATCTCCCTTCATTCTCACCCC
>JAWQFJ010000374.1:95000-107500 GCA_034096865.1 Theodoxus fluviatilis
CATCTCCTTTTCATTAGCCACAGAACGCAGCTGCTCGAATTCCTACCTTCGGATCAGAAGTGTTGCCATGGATCTGCATGGCCCATAACATCACACCTGTTTCATAGTTATTTTGCAAGGGACATTCCGAGCTGTTACCGCCACCCATGAGGCAAAGTTAAAGGCACTGAGAGATCCCTGCACAAAGCAAAGTTAAAGGCACTGAGAGATCCCTGCACAAAGCAAAGTTAAAGGCACCGAGAGATCCCTGCACAAAGCAAAGTTAAAGGCACCGAGAGATCCCTGCACAAAGCAAAGTTAAAGGCACTGAGAGATCCCTGCACAAAGCAAAGTTAAAGGCACTGAGAGATCCCTGCACAAAGCAAAGTTAAAGGCACTGAGAGATCCCTGCACAAAGCAAAGTTAAAGGCACTGAGAGATCCCTGCACAAAGCAAAGTTAAAGGCACTGAGAGATCCCTGCACAAAGACAGGGAAGCACGCGGCCATGCTGCTTCGGGAGTACTTTGCCAGCTGTGCCACGCAATCCTCATACGACAGGATGTCAGTTACGCAGGTTTGTTAGGCATCAGCTGTTCTCGCATGCATGACCAGAAGATCGCCGTGATTGCCCGGGCATCCCATGCTTTTAGTATGCGCCTCCTGCAGATAGGGCCGAAACAACAACAACAACAACTCCTTCGACGTCATGCGCTCGTTACGGCACGTAAGCAGACAACAATAGATATACGTACAGTGGCCTGACGACTGACACGTCCCTGCTGGTTGTTCGGCTCTTCTTTACTTACATGCATTTTGCTCTTTGTGTGGCAGTTACGGTCTTGTCTTGTTTCAGAGCTGCAAGGGCAGTCAGTCTTGGTCGTGTGCGTGACCATTCAGCACAGTTCGTCTCATGGAGATGCTTCAGAAGTTCAACCATTCACAGCCGCCATGGCTAGGCAAAGATAAAGATGAATGAGATTTTACAGCCATTCAGGCTTTGTGGACTGTGTAAGGCCTTTGACTACAAAATCTCTGGGGCTTACTTGAGAAAGATAAAGTCATATTACGTTTGGACGGGGTGGGTCTATTCTTACCCCCAACTCACGAGGGGTTTGCCACGCACAGCTTTTGAAGGCCACCAGTGGTAGCGTCGACGGTCGTAACGCCTTTAAGCAGACTAGAAAATGGATGCACGGTTTCATGGAAAGGCTGAAAAGAGGAGGAAATAAACCCAAGCCCTGTCCGTTATATAACTAGTGAGTTGAGAGCCTAGTGAAAGGAATCGGTTTCCGTTCAAACGAACATCTCGGGCCTGGTGAAACGCATGTGAGAGTAATGAGAGCAATCTAGGGCAGACACAGAGTGGTAACTACATGGACAAGTGCCGGTGAACCTCTCCCCCCCAAAAAAAAAATAAATAAAAAATAAATAAAATAAAATAAAATCGCTGGCAGTACCAAGGAGGAGTAGAAAGTAAAATAAATAAAACGAGATAACCACCACAATATAAGGGATAAATGGATGGATGGATAGTGTTACTGCCTATCATCCTTTTAGGCTATGTAAGGCCATTTAGCACGAAATCACAAGAACAGTTTAGAGCAAACGCTGATCAAGTCACGGTGTCCTTAGTCACTCGCCTCTTACGAATTGCGTAGGGAGACGCGGTGGGTCAATTCTCACCCCGAACCCACAGGGGGGTCAATTCTCACCCCGAACCCACAGGGGGGTCAATTCTTACCCCGAACCCACAGAGGGACCACAATTTAAGGGATTGCTCCATGGGTGACACACTCTGACATTGCACCAACTGTCGTCAGAAGCAGCTGTGATCTTTATCAAGTGATCTTGCCGAATAGCGAACAAACGAACTAACAATGGGGGGAGAGGGGGGGGGGACCCTCCATGGCGGAGGTAATGAATGATTGTGCGTTTATTGTTTAAAGGTCTATCAATCTTATCTAGCTGTATAAGGCCGCAACATTTCTTTCAAAGAGCGACAGTATAAATTCAAGTGAGATGTACATCTTTGTAAAATATACATACATTTATACAAATAGATGCACACACATTTTTACACATCAACATGCAAATGTGCATACGTGCACTCCAGTGCGAAGAATCTCACAAGTATTACAAACAGAATACAATAAATGTTTGCTTAATTTTTGGAGTCACTTCTAAATATTTTTTAATAAACATCGAAATTTCATTCCAGCCCACTGACCCCGTAAGCCGTGCTTTGCGCATAACGAAGCAATTTCGAAGAGTTCCTGCACAGGTAGACCGCTATCGTGTTCTTAAGTCACGACTCAAACTGTGCAGCTGTCATAAGCTTGTGTTTGCAGCTGTAGCTACCCTGGCATGCAAAGATCTACACGAGAGAGAGAGAGAGAGAGAGAGAAAGAGATAGATAGATAGATAGATAGATAGATAGATAGATAGATAGATAGATAGATAGATAGATAGATAGATAGAGAGATGGTTTTGGTGGTGTTAGGTGAAAGAAACCACTGCTGCATACTGAAATGCCTGAGTAGCTAGAAACTCCCTACGGAGCGAAGCAGAAGACGGTCTTCAGAGGAAGAGCCCCCGTCGCCGAGTGTTTCGGCCCTATAATCTTCCTTACACTCTCGGGGGGTGGGCCGCACCTGGACTGACCTCCAGGTGTCCGTCTTTCTGCCACTGTATTTGGCAGGGGCGGGGAGAAGCAATCGGAATTAGGCATTTTTGCTCAAGGATGCAACTCTGGAATCCGAGCCGTTTCGAACCCCGCACCCTCTGACTGCAGGTCCAGCGCGCTACCGCTCTTGCCACAGAGCCTCGCGGGAAACGCGCTCCCTTATTGGCAGAAACTGAAGCCAGACAAGCGTCACGACAATAATTGGACACTAGAGATGAAAGTCTTACATGGCTCATAAAATTAATATGGTGTCAAGTAGATGAACAACGACAGTGCTTCTTAAAAAATCAATGTTTGACTCGAAATTTGCTAAATCATCGGTACAATATGCCTTATAAAATTTTTGATGAGACTTGCAATAAAGTTAGTTCTTGTGCAGCCATTTCAAACTATCACACATTTTCTGTGCTGCATCTATGTATTGCCGATGCTCCGATACACGTGGTGCAAGAAATCACTTGATGCTGCTAAAATGCTCTTTGTGAGCACTGTACCTTCATCACTTTCAAAGTCCTCTGTTGATGGGATTTCTGTTTGGAAACATCCTGGTGCCCCTGCCGAGAGAATTCATAGAGGAGATTTCCGCATTGAGGGCGCAGAACAAAAACCGGCTTTCTGCATGGTTTTGAATTTAAGTCTTTCGTTGATTGAGTTTCCACCTCAAAGATGATCTAGAGGTACGTATGTCGAATCGTGCATGAGAATGACTGTCAGGACTTCAAAGAGCGTGACACCACTGTGCAGTGCTTCGCTAGGCATGCATTCCAAAGTTGCCTCCTGCAAGATTACAATAACAGTAAAGTGTATGTGCTCTGCGTAGAATACAGAGTTAGGACGCTTGCCTTGCAGTCTGTAGACAGGTTGTCGACACTGCGCGAAATCAGGAATTGTGTCATGCCCGAGATAAGTGTATGGGACGCTGCCTCACTACAGCGTTCCTCTTCCACCTGGCAGCACGATTCTAGCGTTTGAATTCCTGTCTACAGTAACCAGTTTCGTCAACGTTTGTCATCTTCCGTGGCGCCACGAGTAATAAGGTCAGCATCATCCATCAGGCCCAGTGCCACTAAAGTCAGAATGGTCGAGACAGCTGGTTGTCTACACCTACTCGCCCTTTCCGTGACCTTTCTGCTACGTGCGTAGTTGCTAAACGAACACGTGACACTAACACTTCTCCTGAGTGACCGTACGCACATCAAAATGAGGAAACGTTCGTCAAAGTAGCAGTTCCTATAAACTTATCTTTTGAACGCGATTTGATCCCCCCCCCCCCCCCCCCCCCCCCCCCAATTGAGACTTCATTTGTAACCCAAGGATTAAACATGAACAAACGCACCAGGAATGGAACTGAAGTAAATTGATGACTAGAGTGGGGTTTACAGTGGTTCAAATACTCAGCAACTTTTAAAAATCATCATTAAAAACATGCCCATCCCATGAACATGAAAATTTTGAAAGCTCCATAACCATAGGTTCCAGATAAAGAGGGGTGTTGACAGCGGCAGCAGCCATAAATTATGATGTACGTATGCATGTTGTTGTAGACAGCACCTCCAATTATTCTTTTCTTGACAACAAGACCTGACATAATGGACTGGATCGTTTGCTCTCTGTCGCAAACTTGAATATTCTACTCTTCAAGTATGATGCCCATTCCTTTTCCATTACTATACATGTATTTCAACAATTTAAACAATTACAGAGGGAGGAAATGTTGTACTAGGTCCTAGCAAGCTCTATTTTCCATCCTATTATAACTGGGTCAACTCATCGCAGCTCTTGCGGGTATAAACCAACATATGCATAGTATAGGAAATCAATTACCATAACTTTTCCCTTTCTAACAAACTCTCTCTCGCATAATTTTTTTCTCTCACAAAGCATGATGCCTCTACAGCACCGATGTAACTCCTTGCAGGCGAAAAAGTTTAGGGAGTCGAACACTTTGTTCAGGACGCAGCTCACAGAATCCAGGCAGCATTGATAACACATGCCATCCGCAAGGTACACATCTGTCTGCAGGGCTAAAGCCCAGATAATACACACGCCTGTGTCTTCGTGGAGTCCAATAAGCCACAACAAACAGCCATTACGAGTTCCTTCTGCAGTTTGCTAAGAGGTATGCGATAATAAGCTATTATACTTTAACCTTTGGTGCATTACATCACACACCTGCAAGGAGATAAAGCGGCTCACACTACACTCTCTTTTCCATTCCCGTATCACAAGGACTTCCGCCATGGACCACGTGTGCACGCTCAATAATGCAGCCACTGTGAGCACGGAAAGTCAAGATGACATTACTGACCGCCGTGCAAGGAAACAGAACCCAACATCCGCAAAATAAGTACGCCTCTTCTTTCCCCTAATCTCGAACATTCAGAGAGGACCATATCAAGTGGCAGCAAAGATTCGCTCACAGCACTGGAATTGTCTATCTCGCGTGACGTGCACGCAGCTTTCTGTCGCCCGGTCCAATTAGAGTAATAATACGAACTGGCCTCTGGAATTTTCTTCTGTGATGCAGAATATATCGTGTTGAGGTACATGCATATGGTTTGTCGAGGCTTTCGTAGGAGAATTTGCGAAAAGGCGCCAAAAATGCAGTATTCTGATTGGGAAATGCCTGGCAACCTTTCAGAATCTGAGCACACAAGCACGTGCACAGAGGCGAGTGGAGAGTGAAAGAGAGCACACAGGCTGGGTGAGGTTCCTTTCCCAGTACGTTTGAGACAAAGTGCAAAACTGTAGCGTACCAGCAGAAGTTACGCACAGCATCTGCAAAATACGCAAGTTCATTCACAGATACGAAATAGACGAGTCGTGCCCCATTCACTAATCTACTCAGTTTCTATTCTTAGAGCCAACATACATTTCTAGAACAAATGCATACTGCTACGGTTTGCAAGGCTCATTATTCCGATAGTCTTTTCCTAACTTTGCTCGCCAATCATTGGCTTTGAAAACGCGACTTAGGTCTCTCGACGTGTTTGACGTCACGAACGTCAGTTTCCAATGACGTCATTTATAAGACATTACTTTTTGACTCACATGCGAAGCAAAAGTGAGTCTATGTACTGAGCCGTGTCGTCCGTCCGTCCGTCCGGGCGTCCGTCCGGGCGTCCGTCCGGGCGTCCGTCCGTCCGTCCGGGCGTAAAAAACTTAAACGTTGGATTTTTTCTCGGAGACTATTAAGTCTATCAACACCAAATGTGGCATGATGGTGTATGATGACAAGGCCTCAAAAAACATACATAGTGACTTGACCTTGCTTCAAGGTCAAGGTCACAGGAGCCATAAATGTGGTCTCAAAAACAGTCATTTTTCACATTTTCCCAATTTTCTCCCACGTTATTGAGAATGGCGACCTTAGCTACAAGTGGTATATAGGTCAAAGCAAGCCCTATCTTTTGATACCAGTTTGGTTGACCTTGCTTCAAGGTCAAGGTCACAGGAGCTCTTCAAAGTTGGATTGTATACATATTTTGAAGTGACCTTGACCCTGAACTATGGAAGATAACTGTTTCAAACTTAATAATTATGTGGGGCACATGTTATACTTTCATCATGAGACACATTTGGTCACATATCATCAAGGTCAAGGTCACTTTGACCCTTATGAAATGTGACCAAAATGGGGTAGTGAACCACTAAAAGTGACCATATCTCATGGTAGAAAGTGCCAATAAGCACCATTGTGCTTCCTATGTCTTGAATTAACAGCTTTGTGTTGCATGACCTTGGATGACCTTGACCTTGGGTCAAGGTCACATGTATTTTGGTAGGAAAAATGTGTAAAGCATTTCTTTGTGTATGCTGTCATTGGTAGGTTTAGTTGTTTGACCTTGACCTTGAAGGTCATCTGAAGGTCAAGGTCATATAAAGGTCAAGGTCAAGCATGTGAGTCGTATGGGCTTTGCCCTTCTTGTTTATAATAAATATCTTCGTTGCCTCTCTGCATACCTATCTGCCTGCCATTCTGTAAACCCGAGTCAGTAGTATTGACTCTGGCACAGTTCGCAATGAATGCGTAATAGGCTTGACCCTTCGCATTACAGCCTTGCGCCAAAAATAGTTCGTTCTGATACTATTTCTCTCTCCACTTTTTACAGAAATCTTTCAGATGTCAAAACTTGTTTCCATTTCAACACAAACATTTTATTGTATCGAATAAACGCTTGTTTGTTGTCTCAACAAGAGTAAGTTAAGAGTTTTGTGCGAAATATTTTAGAACTACTTTAACGGCGTATGTCAGGGAGCACATCGGTTATCCCACAAGCCTCTCGTGTGACCTCCGTTTGCATAAATTGGCTGAAAACCTTCCATCACGAGATGTCAACAGTGCTAGAGATACTTTTGCCGGTAGGCGAAATCTCTAGTGTACTAGAATGTCTGCCTGCCAGCCTACCTCCTTGCCTGTAACAAAACCTATTTGCCTGCCAGCCTACCGTCTTGCCTGTAACAATACCTGTCTGCCTGCCAGCATACCTTCTTGCCTGTAACAATATTTGTCTGCCTGCCTGACCACCTGCCTGCCAGTAATAATACCATCTCATAGTATCAACTCCACGGATGTATTTCATTCAACCAAAAGCCTGTGCAGAAACAAAGATTATAGGTTACACAAAGATAGCTAATTAGCTCATTGTTGTGAGGATCGAGACACGTTGCGCCCCAAGCGGCTAGAACTATGGGGAAGTAATCACAACGCTTAGAGACATGTAAAAGTGCTTGTTTGTCGACGCGTTTCTGATGCGTTCAGATCATGTTTGTGAATACATTTACGGTGTAATGTGTAATAAAATGATTTGCTGCAATAATGGGGGTGTTTTGGCTTTGTTTTTTGTAGCAGGCGTTGTGAAATCGAAATATTTGGTTCATCGAAATGGATGGTTCTGCGCATGCGCGTGAGCCTATAGTCCGTTTAAACATTGCTCTGTCAGTGGAGACGCTACTGACTTCGCACGCCCGGGGAGTTATGCCAAAGATCCGGCCGCGTTAAAGCATGCAAAAATATTAGATTAAAAACTAATAGAAAATAGTCATATTAGACTGTTTTAACGTATACTTTCTGCACAAAACCCACAGAAGATAAGTAAACAAACCTCATCGTATGTACCTAGATGGCTAGCAGACGAATAATCTTTGTCTCCACTGACAGAGCAATGTTGAAACGGACTATAGGCTCACATTTCGATGAACCAAATATTTCGATTTCACAACGCCTGCTACAAAAAACAAAGCCAAAACACCCCCATTATTGCAGCAAATCATTTTATTACACATTACACCGTAAATGTATTCACAAACATGATCTGAACGCATCAGAAACGCGTCGACAAACAAGCACTTTTACATGTCTCTAAGCGTTGTGATTACTTCCCCATAGTTCTAGCCGCTTGGGGCGCTGCGTTTCCGAGCGTCTTGTAACTTTATATAGCAAAAGATCGGCATGAGCTATCTTTGTGTAACCTATAATCTTTGACAGAAATAAGGAACGGCAAACACTTTCCTGCCGTGAGGCAGACTGCGAAACAGTCAAGGCAAGTTAGGGCTGTTGCACGACAGAAGAAATGGAAGGTGAACATATCTCTCCACGCAAGCAATAGTGACCTTGTGGACATCACTCACAATAGATCAAAATAAGAGATGACACTTGTTTCACCATCTGTCTTGTCTGTTGTCGACATTCTCTCTCTCACCAAGCATGCCTGTCATGATAACATCAGCTGTTCTGACGCAAGTCTGAGAGTGTCCGAGCCTCTAAGAATGCCAGCTCCAAGCGGCTCTTGACGTCACACGGTGGGAGGATGCGGCGGTTTCTTCCACGGCTTTCCGACTTCCAGCACTTCAGGAACAAAGCAAGTGCTTTCAAACAACAACCTTATTTGCAGGAGAGAGTATCAGCAACGCTCCGTCTCTAATTACACCTGTGCAAGTGCGAACATTCGGAAGCTAGTACTAAAATCGAATTTGAAGGGGAAAAACAAAGAGGCAGGTACATTTTATGTTCGGCGTTTTGTAAAGCATGTGAACTTAGAATTCGCCACGCAAGCAGAGAAACATCGTGCCTATACTAGAAGAACACCAGCCAAATTTGCACAATCGAAAGTTAGCACAATAAAGTTCGACAAAAGAAGTGTGTGTGTGGTGTGTGGTGTGTGTGTGTGTGTGTGTGTGTGTGTGTGTGTGTGTGTGTGTGTGGAGGGTACGCAGTTTTCTGTTTTAAGCCTTCATACACCTTCCGTTGCACCCATGCACGTGCGCACACTTGTAAACCAGGTATATGGTAACACGCATTTAAAAGCAAATGTGCACAATTGCACGTGTTCTCTCTCTCTCTCTCTCTCTCTCTCTCTCTCTCTCTCTCTCTCTCTCTCTCTCTCTCTCAATCTCTCTCTGACGAAATGTGATGTCCATTATGCAACAACGTCCTCGAAAATGAAAAACACTTTTTACTGTATTGTCATAAACTTCAAGACTTAAGGGCAAATTATCTTGAAGAACATTTACCAAGAGCAAAGAGAATAGATGACTCATATTTGATTGTTGGCTCGTTGACTAAAAAACTCGACAAGTGGCGTTGTACATTTATTATGCTTTGCAGGGACGAAGCCAGTTATTACCGTTCACTCCATAGACAATATTGTCTTGAAAAATCGAGGCATAATTTGTTAAAATTCCCTAACATACCGACTATGATATATTGTATTGCACACATGCTGGACGAGTCCTTGTTATGGGCCGTCGGCCTGAAACAAAGTCTGAAGTCTGAATTCTCTCTCTCTCTCTCTCTCTCTCTCTCTCTCTCTCTCTCTCTCTCTCTCTCTCTCTCTCTCTCTCTCTCTCTCTCTCTCTCTCTATCTATCTATCTATCTATCTATCTATCTATCTATCTATCTATCTATCTATCTATCTATCTATCTATCTATCTATCTATCTATCTATCTATCTATCTATCTATCTATCTATCTATCTATCTATCTATCTATCTATCTATCTATCTATCTATCTATCTATCTATCTATCTATCTATCTATCTATCTATCTATCTATCTATCTATCTATCTATCTATCTATCTATCTATCTATCTATCTATCTATATATATCTATCTATCTATATATCTATCTATATCTATCTATCTATCTATCTATCTATCTATCTATCTATCTATCTATCTATCTATCTATCTATCTATCTATCTATCTATCTATCTATCTATCTATCTATCTATCTATCTATCTATCTATCTATCTATCTATCTATCTATCTATCTCTCTCACATACCCAGAGGCATGCACACATTACAAATACACACACGAACACACATACACACGCACGCAAGCATGCATGCATGCACACACTCACATATACACAACACAAAACAGTAACACACACACGAGCACGCATGCACACACACAGATACAAACACGCACGCACACACACACATACAAACAAAAACAAAACACACACACATACACAAAACACAAAAACTTACAAAAACGAGCACGCATGCACACACACAGATACAAACACGCACGCACACACACAAATGCGCACACACACGTGCACACACACACACACACACACACACACACACACACACACACACACGTTCCCCCATCAACACACCCACCCAAATATACACGAAAACAAATGCTCACACACGCGCGCGCGCACGTACGCATGCAAGCATGCATGCACGCTAGCACAATCTCATTCCCTCCTTTCTGCCACCACACACATACATATAAATGCCCCCTCGACCCCACACCTCCACTCCCCCACCCCTCCACTCCCCCACCCCCACCCCCACACGACATCACAACACACATTCAGGCGTCGGTGAACGCATTCCACAGCCACACACCAAACTCTACAGGCAACTATGACAGCAACACTGTGAGTGAGGGCAGCCACAAGCCATTGGGCATGCAGCATAGATTCCCACGTACTACGGCAGCCAGCGTAGAGGCGCTTACCTACGCAGGTACATACAGGTGCTATGGAGTACTTGTTCAGTGCGGCCCACCCCTTTCTCTCCCCCCGTGTCAATATTGTTTCTCTCCGGCCACGGGGGGCAGGCGTGGAATGCATGGCCTGACTGCAATGCGACCATACACAACAGCCAGCCCGTGCAGCACGCACAGGTGTACAGGTGACCAGGCAGGTACTGAGGCAGACTGGCGGGAGGGGGAGAGGCAAGAGGCAGGCAAGAAGATGGACGACCAGGCACACGGAAGACGAGCGGACGAAAAAGATGGGAAAATGGATGGGCACGTGGACAGGAAGGCTGGCAGACAAGTGTGATGGATGGACGGATGAACGGATGAACGGATGGACGGATACATAGATGGATAGTTGGGTGGATGGATGAATAGATAGACTGATGGATGGACGGATATAAGGACAAAGGGTGGATGGATGATGGATGGATGGATGGATGATGGATGGATGCATGGATGGATGAACGGACAGACAAGGTATCACAGCCTCTCAAAGCTCGGATCGTAGAGAATGTTTGGCCACTGCTAACTAAATCCCTGATTTTGATTAAGCATGTGAAAAATCCGTTTTCCTCTTCGTTTGGATTTTCTTAATTGCGTGGGGAGTCACAGTGGGTATATTCTCGCTCTCAACTCACAGTGAGGTAGACACATGGGTAAGTAGGCACCACTAACTAAAATGAAATCAACTTTTGGTGACCGCTCTTTCTTTGCCTCCGCTCCTCTCGTCTGGAACTCTCTCCCTGCTAATCTTCGTCTGTATCCCTCTTCCGATTCTGACTCTTTCCGCGCTGACCTGAAGACACACCTGTTCTCTCTTGCATACACATCTGCCAAATAGCCCCCACCCCTCCCTCCCACTGACCCCACCCGCTCAACTTCACAGCTCCCCGTACATATTCTCGTAATTGTATTTTGTATACATATTTTGTTTTTGATTCACTTATCTTGTTTGTGTTTGCTTGCTTGTTTGTTCTCTTCATTTGCTTATTTCATTCTTGTTTAGATTGTTGATTGGTTGTCTGCTTGTTTGTTTATTCACTGTGTTAGTATGCCTGCTTGATTGTGTTCGATTATTTAGCCTGCTTGTTTGTTTATTTTCTTTTGTTGTATGCTTGCTTCAACTGTGTTTGATTATTCTGCCTGCTTGCTTGTTAATGTTATGTGTTTGTATGCATGCTCTGATTGTACATGATTTTGCTGCTAGAGTTGATTGCCTACGTGATTTGCTTGTATCTGATTGTCTGCTTGTGATGTGTGAACGAGATTGTAAAGCGCTTAGAGCTCACCTGAGAATAAGCGCTATAGAAATATCAATTATTATTATTATTATTATTATTATTATTACCATATGTCCATTCACCTCCCATGCACACGCACACACACGCACGCACGCGCACACATGCACACACGCGCATGCACGCACACATACGCGTGAACGCACACATACACGCACGCGCGCACACGTGAGCACGCACACATGCACTCACGCAAACACACGCACTCACGCGCACGCACAAACTCACACACAAACACGCATACACACAAACACACACACAGACATCCACACACACACTATCACACACATGCACACACACGCAAGCACATTCGCGCTTGCGCGCACATGCACCCACAGGCATGCACATTCGCGCTTGCGCGCACACACACACACTCAGAGCAACATTAACTGTGTCAGAGAGAGAACAAACTGCAAGGTGGCAAAATATCTGCAGACAAATATACATTGAGAGTGACAGACAAAAAGGATGAAGTCAGCAACCAGGCGGACAGACACTTGTCACTTCCTGGTGAGTGAGAGGAGTGCTACA
>JAWQFJ010000374.1:112500-127702 GCA_034096865.1 Theodoxus fluviatilis
CGCACAACTTTATCCATTTATCCATCCACCCATCCACTCACCCACCCATCCACCCACCCACCCACCCACCCACTCACCCACCCATCCACCCACCCACCCATCCACCCACCCACCCATCCATCCATCCACTCACCCACCCATCCACCCACCCACCCACCCACCCACCCACCCATCCATCCACCCATAACCACTCACCCACCCATCCACCCATCCACTCACCCATCCACCCACCCACCCATCCACCCACCCACCCACCCACCCATCCATCCATCCACTCACCCACCCACCCACCCATCCATCCACTCACCCACCCATCCACCCACCCATCCACCCACCCACCCACCCACCCACCCACCCATCCACTCACCCACCCACCCACCCATCCACTCACCCACCCACCCACCCACCCATCCACTCACCCACCCACCCACCCATCCACTCACCCACCCACCCATCCATCCACTCACCCACCCATCCATCCACTCACCCACCCATCCACCCACCCACCCACCCACCCATCCATCCATCCATCCACTCACCCACCCATCCATCCATCCATCCATCCACTCACCCACCCACCCACCCACCCATCCACTCACCCACCCACCCACCCATCCACTCACCCACCCACCCATCCACCCACTCACCCACACATCCGTCCACCCACCCACCCACCCATCCATCCACCTCACCCATCCGTCCGTCCGACCGTCTGCCACCTATAACCCGTCGGACCTAAGTGACCGAAAATGCACTCTCACTGACTGGCATTGGTCCCAATGAGCCACTGGATGTGGTCCCAAAAGCTCTGTAGTCAGGGTTCCAGCTGGAGATGGCTCTTCAGTATCTAACGACAGGGACTGCCCCAAACCAGATTCTGCAAGGCTTCCGCCACCAGCACTCTTTCAAGTCTCAAAAGTGGGGAGATTGTGGGAAAAGATGTCAGCTGGTTGATCTTTCAGTGCGGCTGTTGGTGGCAATAGTACTGCTATCTTTCGGTAGTTATTTACCGTCGTGTTTGTTGTTTACTTGGTCAATTTGCTTTATAAAAGTCATTTTCTTTGGAGTCATTGTGACCCTGAATAATCTGTATATCTGCATCTACATATTCCTACCGCGTCTTACGTCATCGATATTTCCTGGGACGTCATCGATTGTTCCTTCACGCAACCTCATAGACGGTTGTTTCCATGGGGGTTGACAGTTGCCTTGCAAGCAGCAGTGGAATCGTGTACCCTGCTGATCTGACACCGTCTCCATGGGTCGCAAGGTCACCTTTTCAAATCCGCTGGTGGCCACTTCCTGTGGCGAAAACTCCCTGAACTGCAAGGAAATGCAAGGGCTTGTCGTGAAAGCCATACAAGACATGAAAGTGAGATTGTGTATGTCATGGGATGCTTGAGCTCATAATATTGTTATTTTCTTGCAATTCGAGAGCGATGGTTTGTATGCATGCGATGGTTGAAGGTGATCTCTCCATACTATATTGTACCAACAAGCACTAATCCTGACGGTCTGTAATCCAACGCTGATCAAGGAAAGCGAGTATGACTTCTCCTCCTCTCCCTCCCTCCATGGTGAATGAATGATGAGGGCAATCGAGACTTGACGCACTTTGACTAGCTCCGATGATTTTCACATAGACTCAAAGACTTAAAGACCATAAAACTTCCTTCCTTCTTTCCATCCTTCTTTCCATCCTTCATTCATGCACTCAAACATTCATTGATTCATGAAATTATTCTGTCCAGGAGCCCAAAGGATCGTCTGCCCACAGCATCCTCAAGTACGTGCAGAACGAGCTGAAAGGCACAGAGGTGGGCACGGACACGCAGAAGATCGCCGAGATGCTGCGCAAGGCCCTCGACTCGGGTATTCGCGGCGTCTTCGTCTACAAGCTGAAGAGCGGCAAGTACAAGCTGGTCAAGATGAATGCCGGCGACAAGGGCAAGCGGCCCAGACGATGCAAGTGCTGCAGGGGGGCGAGCAAAGGCCGCAAGAGCGGAAAGCGCAAGAAGTCGAAGAAGCGCCGTGCCAAGCCCAAGAAACGCCGTGCCAAGCCCAAGAAGCGCCGTGCCAAGCCCAAGAAGCGCCGTGCCAAGCCCAAGAAGCGCCGTGCCAAGCCCAAGCGCCGCAGCAAGCGTAGATGCAAGAAGCCTAAAGGATGCAACGGTCCCAACTGTCGGTAAATGCATTGACCCCAGATTCCCGAACTCACGTCCATTCTGTCTTCTAATGGGGTCCGAATGTGCTCGGGAATGACGTCGCTTTCTTACTGAGAATAAGAGAAATTAAGGGAAAATGGAAACAACGTTCAGACGAATCAAGCCAGAAAATGAATGTCGTAATATATAAAGAGAGAACAATAATGTATCCAATAACCATTTGCTACTTAGTTATCTGTATACTTTTTATATACAATAGAAGTACCGCAAGCAAAACACACGCACGCACGCATCATTTATAAAACGTGTCATTTCTAGTTTTTGATGCACCTTATGAGGGTCTATTAGAGAAGTGGTAGAATTGGTTCGACCCCAAAGGTCGTTTTTCTGCAGTGTATTGTATGCAGTGTAGCAAAGCTCTCTGCGTATACTATATATCCCAGCCACGTTCTCTTTGCTTTTGTATTGTTGTATCATACATAAAACACACTGATGTGTGTGTCGTCTTTTATCTGAGAAGTCATCTACGTGAGTTGTAAAAGCACGTAACAACTGAAGCTATATACTCCACCATTTCAACAGAAATGACATACAACTTTATTTCTACAATATACAAAAGAGTGTGAATAAAATATCATGAAGGCAAATTGCAGCTTTGTTGAAAATCCTATGATGTTTATCTTTGTATGGAAGTGCTTTGTAAGCTCAGTCAAATACAGTATATATTTTGTGTGAGGTGAAAGGCGGTTCAAAAGAATATTAGTATATACAATGTTTATTGCGGAAATAAATTGCACACCACAATACTACTGATAATGAAGGAAACATTGAGCAACACATTTTGAAAACCAGATAAAGAGAAGCCTTATACGTTTAAATGGTTCTCCAATCCTCACTCACCTTCCCACCCTCCCTCCCTCTCCACACTCGCATGAACACGCGCCCGTCCGCAAGCATGCATATGAACGCACACATAGACGCACCCACAACACGCATGCATACAAACATACGCGCACATGCAAAACAGCCGCACAGACAGTTCACTCGAGGATGGGATAGGAGAAACAGCGAGGACAAAGCCGTTTCCTTTTATCTTTGAGGACAGCATCTCATAAGTCGTCAAAAAGAAATAAATTCAATATTACAGATTCACAGAAAGATTACAAAACAATATTTTTGTTTGAACGCACATATAAACCTCAATGACCTTACTCTGCCCCTTAATTAATAGGGCTGCTCTCTCCCTTCCTCCATACCTAGGTAGAATCCCGGAGGGTGACTCAGTATCTCACATCACTAAGTACATCTCTATATATATTTTCGCTGTCTGTCTGTGTGTGTGTCTGTGTGTCTGTGTGTGTGTGTGTGTGTGACACTTATACGTTTCCACAGTTTTATTCCGATCGACTTGAAATTTGGTATGGGGTTAGGTGTGGACCGGGGTCAGGTCAACGTGGGTTTAAAAAAATGGTGTTGCCATGGTAACCGGAAGTGGGCACAAACAAGATGGCCGCCGAAAACTCAAAGTGCTCCGATTTGACCGAAATTTGGTGTGTAGGTAGGTATAGTCAGATGATGAAGATCTGTCCAAAAAAAATTTGGTTGTCATGGTTACGTCACGAGAAAAACAAGATGGCGGCTGAAGAATTTGGACGACTGTGTCGAAGGCGGCGAAGCCGCCTGAGACACAGGAGTTCCCATCGACTTAAAACTTGGAATGGGGTTAGGTGTGGGCCAGGGTCAGGTCATGGTGGGATTTTTAAAAATGGCGTTGCCATGGTAACCGGAAGTGGGCACAAACAAGATGGCCGCTGAAAACTCAAAGTGCCCCGATTTGTCTGAAATTTGGTGTGTAGCTTGGTAAAGTCAGGTGATGAAGATCTGTGAACCAATTTTTTGGTTACCATGGTTACGTCACGAGAAAAACAAAATGGCGGGTGAGTAAACAATGGACGACTGTGTCGAAGGCGGCGAAGCCGCCTGAGACACAGGAGTTCCCATCGACTTAAAACTTGGTATGGAGTTAAATGTGGACCGTGGTCAGGTCATGATGGGGTTAAAAAAAAAGGTGTCGCCATGGTAACCGGAAGTGGGCACAAACAAGATGGCCGCCGAAAACTCAAAGTGCTCCGATTTGACTGAAATTTGGTGTATGTGTAGGTAAAGTCAAATGATGAAGATCTGTGAACACATTTTTGGTTATGGTTACGTAATTAGAAAAACAAAATGGCGGCTGACGAATTTCGATTTGTATGTGGCTTTGACGCTTTGCGCATTGCCTGGCCGCGAAGCGGCTAGTCTCTATATATATTTTCGCTGTCTGTCTGTGTGTGTGTCTGTGTGTCTGTGTGTGTGTGTGTGTGTGTGACACTTATACGTTTCCACAGTTTTATTCCGATCGACTTGAAATTTGGTATGGGGTTAGGTGTGGACCGGGGTCAGGTCAACGTGGGGTTAAAAAAATGGTGTTGCCATGGTAACCGGAAGTGGGCACAAACAAGATGGCCGCCGAAAACTCAAAGTGCTCCAATTTGACCGAAATTTGGTGTGTAGGTAGGTATAGTCAGATGATGGAGATCTGTGAAAAAAAAAGTTGGTTGTCATGGTTACGTCACGATAAAAACAAGATGGCGGCTGAGGAAACAATGGACGACTGTGTCGAAGGCAGCGAAGCCGCCTGAGACACAGGAGTTCCCGTCGACTTGAAACTTGGAATGGGGTTAGTTAGATGTGGGCCAGGGTCAGTTCATGGTGGGGTTAAAAAAAATCGCGTTGCTATGGTAACCGGAAGTGGGCACAAACAAGATGGCCGCCAAAAACTCAAAGTGCTCCGATTTGACCGAAATTTGGTGTGCGGGTTGGTAAAGTCAGATGATGAAGATCTGTGAAAAAAAATTTCGGTTACCATGGTTACGTCACGAGAAAAACAAAATGGCGGCTCAGTAAACAATGGACGACTGTGTCGAAGGCGGCGAAGCCGCCTGAGACACAGGAGTTCCCGTCGACTTGAAACTTGGAATGGGGTTAGGTGTGGACCGGGGTCAGGTCAACATGGGGTTAAAAAAATGGTGTTGCCATGGTAACCGGAAGTGGACACAAACAAGATGGCCGCCAAAAACTCAAAGTGCTCCGATTTGACCGAAATTTGGTGTGTGGGTAGGTAGAGTCAGATGATGAAGATCTGTGAACAAATTTTTTGTTTGTCATGGTTACGTCACGAGAAAAAAAAATGGCGGCTGAGGAAACAATGGACGACTGTGTCGAAGGCGGCGAAGCCGCCTGAGACACAGGAGTTCCCATCGACTTAAAACTTGGAATGGAGTTAAATGTGGACCGGGGTCAGGTCATGATGGGATTAAAAAAAAGGTGTCGCCATGGTAACCGGAAGTGGGCACAAACAAGATGGCCGCCGAAAACTCAAAGTGCTCCGATTTGACTGAAATTTGGTGCATGTGTAGGTAAAGTCAAATGATGAAGATATGTGAACACATTTTTGGTTATGGTTACGTAATTAGAAAAACAAAATGGCGGCTGACGAATTTGGCTTTGTATGTGGCTTTGACGCTTTGGGCATTGCCTGGCCGCGAAGCGGCTAGTGTATATATATGTTTACTCTATGTCATGTGGACTGGGACGACAGAGTACATAAACTTCATGAAGTTACTTCTGTGTGGGCTGAGCGACTCGCCCTCCTCTTACTCACCAAGTGTAAAGCGGTTTGAGCACCGATCAATGATGGAAAGTCGCTATATAAAATCACTTTACCTTTACCTTTACCTTTTTTTCACCAGAAGAGAAGAGGTTGTGTTGTGCCGTTCCCGGATTGGCCATTCCGCCCTGACCCACTCCTATCTGTTGCGGTCGGAGCCTGCCAGTGCAGGCTCACCATGCGGCACATTCTGGTGGAGTGTTCCCGGCTTGCACATTTACGGAATGGGTTATTAAACAGCCTTTCAGACATCTTTAAAGTCTCCTTTGCTGTGATTTTTTTCTCGGTTTTATTCTCATCTTTGAGTTCTAATAGGTTTTTAATTAAAACTATTCTTTTACCTTTTTTGATGTGATCTTCTACGTAAAAAAATTATGTCGTAGAATTGTTTATTCTTATTATTGTTGTGGCCTAATACAGCCTACAATGCTTATAGACCCTAAGCTCAATTCATCAGTCATCAATCCATCATTCTGGCCCGATGCCTCCTGCTGGCCTTTGTGGCTACCCAGAGCCATGTCATGCCTGGCATAGATTCTGGGCCAGCAGCCAGTGGTTCCAGCTGATGGGGGGGGGGGGGGGGGGGGGGGGGGGCATCGAGCTGCTCCGGCTGAATGTGACACATCACATGCATAACACTGCATGGCAACAGCCAGTTCAGTTGACAACAGCACAGGATACTTCAGGGATGCAGTCATCTCAGCATGAGACAATTCAGAGAAATGCGTTGTCTCCTCTGTGGTCGGTCCATTCCGCCCGTGATGCCATTTTACGAGTCACTTTTTGCCTTGCGAACACACACGACACAGCTTACGACCCCGCACGAGCTTCACGTCTGGCACGACGGACACGATTTGCACGGGCGAAAGAGCTACACACTCCTCACTTCGTCAAAATGCGTAGAAGCGGGCCTCCTCCACACCTCTGGGAAGCCATTGCTTTCATTCAGACGTACTCTGTCAGTCATGAGTAACCCTGATGAGTCGGTGCCTTTTGAAGATTTTGACGGGGCAGATCCTTCGGAAAAGAAGCCCGGTGTACCCAGCTCATGGGTGCACAGCGGAGACCCTGTGCCATCCACTCAGGCGGGCAGCAGACCTGCAGACCCGACTGACGTCAACGGCTGCTCCGTGGATCCCCCGCAGTGCGAGAAACTCTCTCACATGTGCGGCCAGGCAGCAAGCGGAGACGATGCGGCGACGTGAGTATTGTATACCACTAGAGACTTGCACATTTTCAGCTCTGGATTGCTCGTATTCACCCAATTTTATTTACACTGTTAGTCTCCCTCGTGGGTTAAAGGCAAGAATGAACGCGCCGCGTCTCGACGCGATTCGTAGGTGGTGCGTAACCACGGCAACGAGACTTTACTCGCTGTTACTATAACAACTCAGGTGATTTTCGTGAACAATGGCCCCACATAGCCTACAAAGGCTGATATGCCAGAAATGTTTATTCGTTCGTTCATTCCTTCATTTCTTACTTTATAGATTTATAGGAAGAATTTCATCACGAGTTGACGTGTTTGTCAAGTGTGTGCCTCGCCTAGTAGCTAGTACACATGCCTTGCTTCACTGGGCAAAGGTCGCATTTCACCATGCTCCTTTCCAGTGAAGGAATTAGACTTTACGGTCCACCTGTCTCTTAGGACGAAAATCGCTAAAATCGCTGGCACTTAGAGTAAGAGCAAGTCGAGTCCAGATTTCCCGAGTTATTCACCTTTTACTAACTGCATCAGAAGACGCAGTGGGTCTTTTCTTATTTCCAACCCACAAGAAGGTGCTCCTCTCCGACCAGATGTAAAATGAGTGCCTGTCAGGGCAATGAGAAGTGCCCACTCTTGAGGTGTCACAGAGTTGCCACATTCGAGTGCTGCAGGGGAATGGGGATCTGGCATAATGTTTTCTGTGTTCAAGACAAAATCTGGCGCCCAGGCGCTGAAGTTTTTCAGCTGCTTGACCAGCTGTAGGCCTACTTGTGAAATGGGGCCTTGAGTTAGACTTAATGTCCGAGTGTAGTAGGTGTGCTGTATGTTTAGGTATTGATGGCTGACGCTTCGTCGTGATTTGTAGGTTTTGAACACTTCTCGTGTTTCCATCGCCTGTGACCTCACATGACCATCCAGATACCACAAATACATCCTTGCTCCTCATTTGCAAATGACTATGCCCTGGCTTGATACAATGATTTCAGATCTTGAAAAATATTGCGTCAATCACCAGGACTATTTACTGCATATTTTCGTCACCCAGTAGTTGACTAATAGCGCAATGCATGCCTTCTACTCGTACATGCTTATTCGCATGGTACTGACACTGCAGGAAACCTTTTTAATCTAGTTGTATTGCTGCTGTCGATTTCCTAGATAGTGAAGCATGGTTTATCGGTGTTTATCCCAGTGACATGGTCCGTCATGGGTTTGGAGGCAGAATAATTAGAACAATACTGACGTGTCATGAGCCAGCCGCACTCATCTGGAGCCGCAGTGACCCCAGTGAGGAGCTCCGCCAAGCTGTGCGAGGAATCGCGCTCCATTTTCACCGCTTCTCCGTTTCCATTGACCGGTGTGTTTACGTTGACAGCCTCCCATTACTGAGAGACGCCGAGATAGAAAACATGTCCAAGCGACTGAAGTTCTCCGAATCCCTGGGAGGCTTTGGTCTGGACCTCTACCAGCGTGTGACTCCCCTGGTCGATGGAAACTTGTGTCTGCCCACCTTCAGTGTGGCCGCCATGCTGGTGTCCCTCCTGCCCTGTCTGGAGGGCAAATGGAGGACGCGCATGCAACAGGTAACATAGCATTGAGTACCAAGTGCTTTGTAGATCTCTGTTCGACTATCGGACTGTCGCATACATGTGACCCGTTCTGGCAAATCCAAATTTACGTCGATTTGTTGAGATATCGACAAACACACAAAGTTAGAAAGTCCATTGACTTTCCATAGAGTATAAAACTTGTTACTGTATCTGAAAAAAGAGACAAGTTCTGACGAATCAAAGAGCATAAATAAGGAAAACAATTTTTCGATACAAATTACTTCAAAGTTTGATCTTATTTAAAATAATGTATGTAGGCATTTGACGTAGTGACTCACATAAAAAAATCTGTTTCTGAACTAAATTCGCGAAAATTCTAACGATATGTGATACATGTTTTATCTATCGAAAGTTGCCAGAAACCCGTTTCATTCTCGGTAGACCCCAACCACACTGTCTCAGCCATGCAGCAAAGCTGCCTCTGCGACTTAACCATGATTTTGCCAGAACGGGTGACAACTGCAAGTAGGTGTAGTGTGCAGGGGTGCGTTGCTAGCCTACTTTGTTGGCAACTAATAAGCCGATGTCAACGTGTGTCAAACATTTGACTGTCTTTATATCCGCTTTCATCATGCTGACACATGATGACACCGGTCTATTTCTTGCAAGATCTTGCAAGGTTCCTCGCGTAAGCAACGCGCCCCGGCCCTCGCCCCGCTTCCAGAGAGGCTGAGTCTTAGATCGGGGAAAATGGGAACGCGTATGAGAAAACAAGGCTAAAGTACAAAACATGACAAAATGAGATAATTCAGCCACGATATTATTTATATATTCATGCGTATTATTATTATTATTAAAAACAGCATGTTTATGGATATCTTTTTTTCAGTTGCGTAAATACATGGAAAATTTACACGTGACAAAGTTCGCTGATAACTTTACTCAGCATGGTTTTTCTCTGAAACTTTCCGTACTCTAGCCTTGTTTCCCATGCACAGTGACAAATGATCACGTGTGCACGGTGACAAATGATCACGTGTGCACGGTGACAAATGATCACGTGTGCACGGTGAAAAATGATCACGTGTGCACGGTGACAAATGATCACGTGTGCACGGTGGTTCGTCCTTCAGGGCGAGATCGTCGGCGCCGAAGATGAGACTCCAACCCCAACTTAGCTGCACAGCCGAGTGTAGAGCGTTAGTAAGAGCACCTCATGTCATCGAAGGATGAGGCGAAACCGATGAAGATGAAATTCGCGACTCTGGAATGTGCAAGGAGACTACTATAAAGATAAAATGGATGAAAAAAACAAACCAGACACACCGGCATGCGAGTGACAGTATGAATAGATACTTTATTGAAGTACAAGTATGGCACCGGAGACTAGTAAAATAAATGAATGCAATCACAAGCCAGCAAGTAAGCAGATGAATAGTGCAGGTTGATAACTTTTAACCTGGTCAAGAGGCAAAATGCAACTATGATTGCTATGGTCCTTACCGATGATAATGTCAGATTATTTCATGTGTGCCATTAGAGTTCTGCAATGGACCATTTAGGGAAAATGTTTACAGTGTATGCGATGGCCTATACGGAAGAGTGAGTTGCTTGGTAAGGTTTTCTTCTCTTCTTTCCATAAGCAGGAAATAAGTGTACTGTTTGAGAGAGTACAATGACTTTATCGTGACCTTTCGTGACTATTACGTTTGAGGTATTATCCTGTGCTTCCTCCTCCTCCCTATCCTCCTCCGTATCTTCTCCCTCTTTTCTCCCCCCCCTCCCCCCCCCCCCCCAATCTCCTCTCTATTTCCCTCCCAGTCTTCCTCTTTTCTTTCCAGTCTCTACCTTATTAAAGCTTACACACACACACACGCACACGCACACACGCACACACACACGCACACACACACACACACACACACACACACACACACACGCAGACTCTTGCACACGATATCATGCTGTAGATAAGCTGTGCCGTTTCAAAATTCATGGACGCCCTGGAACTGAGAGAAAAGCCGTTGACTTTACGTAGGCTCTGCACATGGAGTGGGAGGAGAAGCCTGTGGATTGCTACAAGGAGTGCATCCGTCGCATCCAGACTACGCTTGGTACGGACTTCAGGCTGCTCGATGGCTGTCTCGTGGCCATGGACCGTCACCATGACTACACCTTCTTCTTCGTAGACGCCACCCTCGCCAGCAGTCCGGTAAGTGTGTGTGTGTGTGTGTGTGTGTGTGTGTGTGTGTGTGTGTGTGTGTGTGTGTGTGTGTGTGTGTGTGCGTATGTGCGCGCGCGCGCGTAAGAGAGAGGGAGGGGGGGGGGGGGTGAAGGCAAAGAGAGAGATGGGGGGGGGGGGGGTAGGTGGGCAGTCCGAGATGAGAGTCCGGAGAGAGGAGGAGGGACCGGAGAGAGGAGGAGGGACCGGAGAGAGGAGGAACCGGAGAGAGGAGGAACCGGAGAGAGGAGGAGGGACCGGAGAGAGGAGGAGGGACCGGAGAGAGGAGGAGGGACCGGAGAGAGGAGGAGGGACCGGAGAGAGGAGGAGGGACAGGAGAGAGGAGGAGGGACCGGAGAGAGGAGGAGGGACCGGAGAGAGGAGGAGGGACCGGAGAGAGGATGAGGGACAGGAGAGGAGGAGGAGGAGGGACTGGAGAGGAGGAGGAGGGACCGGAGAGAGGAGGAGGGACCGAGGAGAGGAGGAGGGACAGGAGAGGAGGAGGAGGGACCGGAGAGGAGGAGGGACTGGGGAGGAGGAGGAGGAGGAGGGACCAGAGAGGAGGAGGGACCGGAGAGGAGGAGGGACCTGCGAGGAGGAGGGACCGGAGAGGAGGGGAGAGAGGAGGGGGACCGGAGAGAGGAGGGGGGGGGAGGGGACGGAGAGAGGAGGGGGACTGGAGAGAAAAGGAGGGGGGACAGAGAAGAGGAGGAGGGGGGAACGGAGAGAGGAGGAGGGGGACGGGGAGGGGAGGAGGAGAAGGGACGGAGGAGGAGGAGGAGGGACGTGGAGGGGAGGAGGAAGGAGGGACGGGGAGGGGAGGAGGGGGACGGGAGGAGGAGGAGGGACCGGGGAGGGGAGGGGGAGGAGAGACCAGGGAAGGGAGGGGGGGGGGGACTGCAGAGAGGAGGGGGGACTGGAGAGAGGAGGAGGGGGGACCGGAGAGAGAAGGAGGGGGGGACAGGAGAGAGGAGGAGGGGGGACAGGAGAGAGGAGGGGGGAGGAGGAGAAAGGAGGGCGAACAGGAGAGAGGAGGAGGAGGGGACAGGGGGAGGAGGAGGAGGGGACAGGAGAAGGGAGGAGGAGGGGACGGAGAGAGGAGGAGGGACGGAGAGAGGAGGGAGGACAGGAGAGAGGAGGAAGGGACGGGAGGAGGAGGAGGAGGACGGACGGGAGGAGGAGGAGGGGACGGGGAGGAGGAGGAAGAGAGGGAGGAGGAGGAGGAGGGGACGGAGAGAGGAGGAGGAGGGGACGGAGAGAGGAGGAGAGGGACGGAGAGAGAGGAGGGGGGACAGGAGAGAAGAGGAGGGGGGACAGGAGAGAGGAGGAGGGGGGACCGGAGAGAGGAGGAGGGGGGACCGGAGAGAGGAGGGGGGACAGGAGAGAGGAGGAGGGGGGGGACATGAGAGAGGAGGAGGGGGGACTGGAGAGAGGAGGAGGGGGGAATGGAGAGAGGAGGAGGGGGGACCGGAGAGAGGAGGGGGGACCGGAGAGAGGAGGGGGGACCGGAGAGAGGAGGAGGGGGGGCCGGGGAGAGGAAGGGGAGGTGGAACGGGGAGGGGAGTAGGGGGGGGGACCGGAGAGAGGGGGGGGACCGGAGAGAGGGGGGGGGACCGGAGAGAGGAGGGGGGACCGGGGGGAGGAGAAGGAGGGACCGGGGAGGGGAAGGGGATATGGGAACGGGGAGGGGAAGAGGAGGGGGGACCAGAGAGAGGAGGGGGACCGGAGAGAGGAGGGGGGATCGGAGAGAGGGGGGACCGGAGACAGGAGGGGGGACCGGAGAGAGGAGGGGGGACCGGAGAGAGGGGGGACCGGAGAGAGGGGACCGGGGGGAAGAGGGGGGACCGGGGGGAGGAGGAGGAGGGACCGGGGAGGGGGAGGTGAGACCGGGGAGGGGAGGGGGAGGGGGGACCAGGGAGGAGAGGGGGAGGGGGGACCAGGGAGGGGAGGGGGAGGGGAGACCAGGGAGGGGAGGGGGAGGGGGGACCGGGGAGGGGAGGGGGAGGGGGGACCGGGAGGGGAGCCAAAAGGCAGAAGATAATGACAGTGACAGAGTCAGAGAGTTAACGAAATGAAAGTTGGGAGATATTCTGGCCTATAGGATTTTTTAACGTTAAAGCAACATTTGAATTAAGTGGGTCAGATAATGTTTGATTATTCATTTTCGCGTTTATACTCGTATAAAACCCCTGACATTCACTGCAAGCCAATGCTATTGTGGAAAAAATAGACACCAATCGTATGCAGCTTGTTCATTGCTTTCAAATGTGTTGTTGATGCAGACTTTAGTACATCTAAACAGTGTTAGGTACAAGTGTCTATGCTTAAGAAGTAAACACACGTAAATAGAAAGTAATGTGTACGTTTTTCTTTACCAGACTCCCCCCTTTGCAAGCGACATTAAGTTCGACCAGGAAGCATTTCGCAAGCAGATTAACGACATGGTGGAGAAGGCAACCTCGGGACATGTCAAGGAGGTCGTACCAGATGGGGGCATCTCCGACAAAACCGACATGGTGATGGTCAGCGGCGTTCACTTCGGGACTGCTCTCCAGCCTGAGTGTGGAGAGGTAGTCGTTTCGGACGGGAAGTTCCGCCTGCTGAACGGCACGGAGAAGAGTTGCAGGATGCTTCACTTCGGGGGCTACTTCGAGGCCAACTTTAGCATGCAGCTGCAGTGCAGCGTCTTCCACTTTCCGCTGAGGCAGCCGCTCCTGACCATGGTCATCCTGGTCCCCCACGAGGGTCTGGCCAAGCTGGAGGAGAGCCTGACGCCCCAGACGCTCCACGCCGCCATCACGTCCCTCAGTCTCACCAAGCTGGAGGCGTCCTTGCCCTGCTTCCGCATCGTCACCGACCTCCCCCTGAGCGGCCCCCTGAAAGGCTTGGGTCTCCAGGACCTCTTCTCTCCCAACTGCGTCCACTACGACATCGCCATGGAGAGGAAGGACCTTCACCTCGACGACTTCTTCCACAAGACTTCTTTTCGTCTACACAGCAAGTCCAAATCAGCTGGCCGCTTGCACGAGAACTTTGTCCCCGACTCGTGCGTAAGGGTCTTGGAGCCCTTCCTCTTCCTCATCCGCTTCGACCGGATGGATTCTTCCGTGACTCTTTTCATGGGACGAGTGACAGATCCGTGATCCATGTTGACGAGTCGATGCAGAGTGCTCGATACTGGAGGGGTCCCCTCCCCCTCCCTCCAACTTGGCTGTAGAGTATTTTGTAAGTTGAGAAATAATGTCGTGAATCGATCATGTACCGAGTTCAGATGTCATGCGTCCCGACGCAATATGCGCCCTGACAAAGTGCGTGTGATGTTGGCAAGTATGTATTAACACAATTTCCTGCAACGATGCTTTATTTCAACGGGGCATTTAAAGCTGCGTACACAGCCCATTAGTGTAAAGGTTATTGTAGTGACGATAACGATAAAGTGTCACACGCTCTTGTTAATAAATGTCCGCAGACAATCCTTTCTTATTCCAATTTCCCCGCTGACTAAATTGCCAAACTGATCACCCCAGTCGAAAGGATGTTACGTCACTATAGACAGAGATGACTCTTTGCCAAGCCTTGCTTTGATACCTTGTGGCACGTTGTCTTCGAAGCGGTGGGACGAGAGTAAAAACTGACACAGTTGTCACACCAGCTGCACCTGGAGGGTAGTTCACCATTTACGTCTCGTAGTTCTGAGTGTGCCTAATGTAACTGTTTAGTGAATTGTACTAGAATCCACTGTCGTGAGGTATTTTCATGCATTGAAAAATGTGGATGTTCATCAACGTTGTGGCCTTATATAGCCTACAAGGCTGATAGGCCCTTAAACCCCATCCATCCATCGTTTAGAAGATGAAATCAACGAAAAAGCAGTTAGCCAGAAATTAGGAATACAACTTGCTTTGTACTATTTCAATTGTTTGCTCATTCCCCAACCATCAAAAAGCTTGCCGTATCTTGAAAAGATATTCAGATTTGTGTTGGCATATGCAAAAATGAAGTTCATTGTGTCTAACCGTAAACATGGCTAAAAACGCATAATTTATTGTCAAATTATGACACTTCCGTCCCTCGGAGTAAGTCCTCACTCTACCTAAAACTCTCTGCAAATTGTCACGTTCTGCGAATCGGGCAGCAAAATCCCCCACAACAGAAAATATTAAGGCTGACATAGTATTGAACCACCATGATGAACCAAAACGATGGTTTCTTGAATAATGTTCGTCTTGCGGCGAACCATTCGCATTAGTACTTCATATAACTGAGATCAAAAAGCAAGCACGTTTCTGTCTAATCTCTTCTGATCATGTGTGTGCCACCATTGCGGAGACGTTGAAGCCTCCCATATAA
>JAWQFJ010000375.1:0-22500 GCA_034096865.1 Theodoxus fluviatilis
TGGGGGTAAGCATAGACCCATCGTGTCTCCTTGTGTGCTGGGGGTAAGCATAGACCCACCGTGTCTCCTTGTGTGCTGGGGGTAAGCATAGACCCACCGTGTCTCCCTGTGTGTTGGGGGTAAGCATAGACCCACCGTGTCTCCTTGTGTGTTGGGGGTAAGCATAGACCCACGGTGTCTCCTTGTGTGTTGGGGGTAAGCATAGACCCACCGTGTCTCCTTGTGTGTTGGGGGTAAGCATAGACCCACCGTGTCTCCCTGTGTGCTGGGGGTAAGCATAGACCCATCGTGTCTCCTTGTGTGCTGGGGGTAAGCATAGACCCACCGTGTCTCCCTGTGTGCTGGGGGTAAGCATAGACCCATCGTGTCTCCTTGTGTGCTGGGGGTAAGCATAGACCCACCGTGTCTCCCTGTGTGCTGGGGGTAAGCATAGACCCATCGTGTCTCCTTGTGTGTTGGGGGTAAGCATAGACCCACCGTGTCTCCTTGTGTGTTGGGGGTAAGCATAGACCCACGGTGTCTCCTTGTGTGTTGGGGGTAAGCATAGACCCACCGTGTCTCCCTGTGTGTTGGGGGTAAGCATAGACCCACCGCGTCTCCCTGTGTGTTGGGGGTAAGCATAGACCCACCGTGTCTCCCTGTGTGTTGGGGTAAGCATAGACCCACCGTGTCTCCCTGTGTGTTGGGGGTAAGCGTAGACCCACCGTGTCTCCCTGTGTGTTGGGGGTAAGCATAGACCCACCGTGTCTCCTTGTGTGTTGGGGGTAAGCATAGACCCACCGTGTCTCCTTGTGTGTTGGGGGTAAGCATAGACCCACGGTGTCTCCTTCTGTGTTGGGGTAAGCATAGACCCACCGTGTCTCCCTGTGTGTTGGGGGTAAGCATAGACCCACCGCACGTCTCCCTGTGTGTTGGGGGTAAGCATAGACCCACCGTATCTCCCTGTGTGTTGGGGGTAAGCATAGACCCACCGTGTCTCCCTGTGTGTTGGGGGTAAGCGTAGACCCACCGTGTCTCCCTGTGTGTTGGGGGTAAGCATAGACCCACCGTGTCTCCTTGTGTGTTGGGGGTAAGCATAGACCCACCGTGTCTCCCTGTGTGTTGGGGGTAAGCATAGACCCACCGTGTCTCCTTGTGTGTTGGGGGTAAGCATAGACCCACGGTGTCTCCTTGTGTGTTGGGGGTAAGCATAGACCCACCGTGTCTCCTTGTGCGATTCGAATAAGGCGAATAACAAGAGAAATCGAGGCTTTAAATCTGACTTTAACCAGCTCTACAGTGATTTTGTCGTCAATGGAATTATAGTCTACAAAGGCTGGTAGGCATTAAAAGCTTCATTATTCAACATCATCATCATCATCGTCGTAGTCATCGTCGTCGCCGTCGTCGTCGTTGTCTTCGTCGTCGTCGTCATGATCGTCGTCGTCGTCAAGATCGTCGTCGTCGTCATGATCGTCGTCGTCGTCATGATCGTCGTCGTCGTCATGATCGTCGTCGTCGTCATGATCGTCGTCATCATCATCATCATCATCATCATCATCATCATCATCATCATCATCACCATCATCATCATCATCATCATCATCATCCCTGTGTCAGAGCAGCCAGTTTGGTCTACAGTCATTGCACGTCTGTATTATCTCCTTCCTGGACTTTGAGGCTCACAATGGCCTGCCGAGTATAGACTCCCGAGCTCAGATTGTAGGTCACCTATCGACTCTATCGACCTGAGGAACTCTGAACTTTGTAGAGGGAATGCCTACCTGACGTTTCCGTCCCCTGCAGCTGACGTAACCGGCTCTCTCAATCACGATGACCATCTGGGATCGTCTGACGAGCTGTGCGAACTCTTTGGCTTGCGTCTGCGGAGGAAGTTGAGATTGGTTGTCACCCGCAGGAAGTCGGGGTCGGTAGTGACGTTGCTGATCCGCTGGAGAAAGAGCATGGAGATGAACTGTGGCATGAGATCGACGAAATCGACTGGCGAACGTGAGCGCTGACCATGCACGACGTGGATACCAACCCCGAGACCTTGGGGTACTTGAGAAGGAAGGTACTAAGACTGGGCAAGAATTTGACCGTCCGCGTCATGGATGGATGGTGGGATGGATGGATGGACGGACGGACGGACGGACGGACGGACGTATGGATGGATGGATGGGTAGTTGGATGGATGCATGGATAATGGATGGATGGATGGATAGATGGATGGATGGGTGGATGTGCGGATGGATGAATGGATAGATGTATGGATGCATGGATGATGGATGGATGGATGAAGGTTTTGGGCCTATTAGCATTTGTATACTATGCAAAGCCAATCATCATGAACAATCACTTGAGCTGGTGAGAATAAGACCAAGTCCAGTCACGGTTTACCCAGTCGTTCACCTCCGCGAATATCATAGGGAGACACAAGGGGTCAACCATTACCCCAAACCCGCAAGGGGATATGCGTCATGGAACATTACTTTTTTAATTGTGGCTTCTACCGAACTCGTCCTGGGCCTGTTGTAGACGAGAATATTCCCTTTAGAGAATTTGTTGATGTCTTGTTGAGGCGAATCAAGCGAAGACAGACACAACATCAACCTTCTCTAGTGGTGGGGCAGGGAACGTATATGCGTGTGCGAGCGTGAAGGCAAACTCGTGTGTGTGTGTGTGTGTGTGTGTGTGTGTGTGTGTGTGTCTGTGCGTGTGTGTTTGTGTTTGTGTGTGTGTGTGTGTGTGTGTGTGTGTGTGTGTGTGTGTGTGTGTGTGTGTGTGTGTGTGTGTGTGAATGTGCGCGCATCCGCTCGTGTGTGCGTGTGTTACGGGCCAACCCTGTGTCCTATTTTCTGTGTGGTTTAAAATGCGAGGTTTTGGCGGGAACAAGCTAAGACTGTTAATGAGTCAGGGAGGCTTCCCTGATGATTTGATTGGTTGAGTGTGATCACGTGTGGACTGTGGATGACGCTTGCTGGCCTGGAGCGTTTGAGAGTTAAAGCAGTGTGCGCCTAGAACAGCTTCGTGAAGAGACGTGGGTTGGAAGCCTCTCTGTGTTGCAGTGGGACACGTTAAAGAACTCCTTGAAGTCATCTCCCCCAACCATCTGACTGCTGTCTGAAGAATAGTATCCTTCCTTGAATGAAAAAACAAGCTTGCTGGATCTGGATCTGGGGGCCATTTTCTCGTCGTATGGAGAATCTTCCCTCAGTCGGCGTGGACCGCTGGCTGAGTGTATGTGTTGGTCTGAATGGATAGCGTTCTCTGGGCGAAAGTTCGTCAATTAAGCATTCCAGAAGAGCGTCGCCCATCTGCTTTAAAGACTCGTGAGTAACATTGGGGTCAATTTCGTTGTTGGCTCAGACATGGATCCAATAAGAATGGATTGCTGACTGCGGCGTGTAGAGAAATAAGTTCACCGATAGCCTCGTTTTCAACATTGTTCTAATTGCACTTCCGGTTGCTCCGATTTCAGTGGCCGATGCCTTTGTTAGTGTAAACACCTGGCGAAAATCACGATTTTTGTGTCTTAGTTTTAGCCATCTTAATTTTTTCTCCGCATAAATCGGTGGGAAAATGTTTCTAGTTGTTAACCATGTGTTTAGTTTTGTTGTCAGCCATTTCTGAAACGCCTAGTTACTTCCAGAGTCAACCACAGTGTGTTGCGAATGAGTGACATTAATGACAGTGATACAACTTACAAGAGCTGCCGTGGTTCCTAAATCAATATCAAGGAGGGCGAACAGTACTTCAGATGGAGCCAAGTGTTGTGTTGTTGATTGTAAGGTATTATCAGTGGCATGCAGGGGACTTTCTTTCGTTGGAATTCCAAGAAAAGGTGTCAGAGAAGCGAAAGACAAATGGAGATCAGCCATCATTGCTAAAAGTGATCGAGTTTACGATGCATTCAACCCAGACATGGCCAACATCTGCAGTCGACACTTTGACGATGCTTGCATCAAACGGGGTACGTTTCTTTCATTATAAGTTGTTTCAGTGGGATGTGGGTGTGTTAGACGTCTTTTGTCTTTGAAATCAAAACAAATCTTCACCTCATCTTGGACAGAACAGCGTACATTCTTCGCGCACTTCTATTTATAGCTGACGCGCGGACCTCAGCGACACCAGGAATTCGTTCGACAGTGGCGTCCGTAGTAGCAGACGAAGTAGATAGCCTGACCAAAGTGCTTTGTTTTCCGTCAAAAGTGGAATGAATACCATTTTTGTACTGCAAAGTGCGTCTGGGATGCCTGCAAATGTACTTACAGTTTCAACTGATGGAATAAATCACCACTGTTTGAACAATTATCTGTTTTACATGAGAATTCGCTCGACAGCGGAGTAACCGGAAGTGCAATTAGAACAATGTCGAAAACGAGGCCATCGGCGAACTTCTTATATGACAGCGCGTGCAGGCTGAGCGAGCCAGCCGTCCATATGATGTAATGTCCATGGCTCAGAGGAGGCAATCCTTTACGTTTCAGTCAGATGATTGACGTTGTTGTCCAGTTGCCTTGAATTTGATCTTTATTCATGATTCAGTTTTATTAAAGAAAATCCTTAACGAACTTTGTGTCATGTCATGCGAGCAGTGAGATAGTAAATGAGTGAATTAAGTATCCCCCCCTCCACTTGTGATACCCCTTGACAAGAAAACAAGAAGATTTGGAGAATTGTGCAAATGAAGGTGGAGGAAGATGATAGCGTGCAATCGTGGAATGGCATAATGTGTGTGTGTGTGTGTGTGTGTGTGTGTGTGTGTGTGTGTGTGTGTGTTTGATGTTTCATTGTGTGTGTGTATGTGTATGTTTGTTTGTGTGTGTGTGTGTGTGTGTGTGCGTGTGTGTGTGTGTGAGTGTGTATGTGTGTGTGTGTGTGTGTGTGTGTGTGTGTGTGTTTGTGTGTGTGTGTGTCTGTGTGTGTGTGTGTGTGTGTGTGTTTGTGTGTGTGTGTGCGTGCGTGCGTGCGTGTGTGTGTGAGTGTGTGTTTGTTTGTGTGTGTGTGTGTGTTTGTTTGTGTGTGTGTTTGTTGTGTGCATGTGTGTGTGTTTGTGTTGTGTGTGTGTGTGTGTGTGTGTGTGTGTGTGTGTGTGTGCGTGTGTGTGTGTGTGTGTGTGTGTGAGTGTGTGTGTTGAGCGCGCTTGCCTCATAAACAACGAAAGGACTTGTGAAAGCAATCATGTAAAATCAAACTTTGCTTAAACGTTCTGGTTAGGTTTTAAAAACATATTTTTAATGTAGTTTATCCTAAAATGACCTATCACAGTCGGATGATTGATAAATGAAGAAATATTGTTATTTTGCTGGAAACCTGGAAACTCGTTTACTCGTGAGGACTTGGGAAAGTGGCTGATAGAATTTCGATGATTGTCTGATCAAGCAATCTGTGCAGCCACAGCGGTGGAGGTATCACAGCACCTCTTCCATGGCCTGTACAAATCAGGCAACATGTTCTGCTAGCCAGGCCTGACGCTACAGTTCATTTTTGCGCCTGCTAGTGATTTCTGAGAGTGGAACGCACAAGACGGCTTGAAGCAATATTATGTGCATCTGTGATGTGAAGCTTTCAGCTCTGCGCCACGTGAAAAAGACGACGTACAAAAGGGCACTGTGACGTTCATGATAATGTAATTCTTGTCAAACACTATCCCTAAACTCGGCATGAGGTAGTAGGCACTAATCAAAGATGGCGTCTTTCTCTATTATTTCTTTGTAGCGAAACAAAGCCATTGATAAACGGAGGAGAACAAAGACCGGAAAAATGCATTCAACAACTCAACCCACATGCACGCAGATTCACTGAGCACATACCATTGAATAATTTTGCAGCAGGGATGATCTCCGCGAAACTGAAAGCTGCATCGTAAATCGACTTGTTAAATAGTTAATATTTTGTTTACATAATAATTTTCTTTTGATATCAAAGTCGACTTTGGTGCTATAGCTCAATTAAGGAGGCAACGAGGAGAAGGAGGAAGGGGAGAGAGGAAGAGAGAGAAGAAAGAAAAAACAGAGTGAAGGAAGAAAGTAGGAAAAGAGATATAAAAACCCACCAGCATATAGTGGTGGAATGACTGGTCTGAAACATTGAACCAAAAGGGCACAAGACAATGAGGAGGAGAGAGGGAAGAGAGGAAGAGAGTGAAGAGAAAAAGGAAGAGAGCAAAAGAAGAAAGGAGGAATGGAAGGAGAAAAAAAAAACACCAGTGTTCCGTCTCCGGAAATTATTTTCGCGGTGTGGTATTTTTTGTAGTTCGCTTGTATTTTAAGACGTTTTATAGTTTGAGGCACTTCCTGTCGACGAACTTCCTGTTACCGGCTGCCGGCCCGACTCTTCACAGGGCTAAATCTCTTCGTTTTTATTTTCCAATAATCTGCTCAGTTCACATGAGGTCAGTTTATAATTGCAGAGAATATCTTTTCAATGTTGCACTAGTCTTGTCGTGTTGGTGCCTAAATTGGTGATTTTGAGTGCACATGGTTATTTGTTCATTTCGATTTTTGTCTCCGCCATATGCTTTGCGCTGTGTTCCGCTCTTTGAGTTTATTGTACTTGGGTGGCGTAGTGGATAGCACTTTCAGTGATTTTCCCGCTACCAGCAGAAATTGTGTCAAATGAATGTAAACTGTTTATTAATTTCAAATTATTTTAAAACATGGAAATGCGTTGAAAACAAGTATTTAAATTCCCTTTTTGTTTGCTGTTTTTCAGTTTTTCACCACTACAGCTCTATGACATGCAAGATGACGATTGCGTCCATGCCGATCTGCAAATAAATGATCTGACCCAGATTGTTGGTGCGGCGTGCTTCTATGATGTGCTCGGTGCCACTCTCTGCACTCTCATCCTGTATATATGTTGAGAATAAAGGCAGAACAACCAGCATGCACAGTACTAGAATGACTGGTTCGAAACGTACGTCGCAGAACCAAAACGACGCAAGACGACGAGGAACGGGCAAGGTGGGGATGAAGGAGGCGTTCTGTAACGAGAATGGAGCAAGAAAATATAGCTCGACCCCAGCCATCTTGGCCTTTTTCAACGTCGAATCCGGTTTGACGGTGTCAGATCTAAGGACCTTAACGACAGAGCTTGTTTCAGCCATTGATTGTGAAGACAATGGGCGCGTTTAAATAAACTCAGGACAGGCCGCTGCAGGAAAAAAAGGCGCTGTGTTTGAACTGGAACGAGAAAGGATGTGCCCCTGGCAATACATTTCTGTGTCACAATGACCTCTATCAGTTCAAAGAGGTTGTCTGCAAATTGCCTCAAAATGGCACGAGCGATCAAGTGTGCAACATATGATACTGCATAATGACGACGGAAATTTCATCCGATGAGCGCCAAGTTTTTCTGTTTGACGCTGTGCATCTTTGTTTCTGAATCATATAATTTTTGTCCCTGAATCATGACATTATTAGAGTGAAACGAGTACATTCATCACGCAAGAATACCATTGCATGGTAATGACGGAAATCTGTTCTAATGAAAGCGAAAACATTCCATTCAACTCTTTGCGTGTCTATGATCCAACAAATTTTAACCCTCTAATCACCAAGCCCGCCTACATCCCGTCTAATTTTAGAGGAGGAGAGCGTGTCCCATTCCGAATGGACGCCCAAGATGCAACTGGATAGACTGACTAATGACACACGGACCTGTCCGCGACGGTGTTCATTTCCTTGTGATTGGTTTAATGATAACAGAGTAATGTTATGGGGTGTTGGAACATTTCTGTGTGTCTGTGATATGTGGGTCTGTGGGCATTTGGCCTGTTTGTCAGTTTCTATTTTCGTAAGTGCAGATAGGCGTCTGTGAATTTTTGGGTTTGTGTTCGTGCGTGCACATGCACATGTTCACTCGTTGGCTGGTCTCCCGACAGTTATCAACAAAGACTGTGGTATGATGGCAGTGTATTACTTCCAAATCATTATATACCCATCGCCGAGGAGGCAATGTTTTTCAGTAAGTTCGTTAGTTCGTTAGTTACTAATGTTGGCAAAAGAACTCAAAACGATCAAAACGGAATCTAATAGAACTTTGTGCAAGGTCAGGGTTTTACCCACAGAACAATCTGGTAAATTTTGGAGGTCATCTGTCATCTCCTTTTGGAATTGCAATCATACAGAGAAATTGTATCGCCTAGGCCATAGGCCGGCGTGTGCTTCAAGTCGGCTTATGCTTTCCACACGCAAAAACCGCTAGCAGGCGCTATAATGAACTGTAGCGCCAGACGTGGGTAGCAGAACATGCTGCCTGAATTATACAGGCCATGGAAGAGGTGCTTTGATATCTACACCGCTGTTGTTGCCTTGGCGGAGGTTTGCGCTCTCTGAGAGCTCTCTAGTTTTATGAAGCATCTGATTCCTGTAGTGAAGTAGGACAGGCATTTCTTGAACAACGCATCTAACAAAGTCCTACGTGCTGCGAAAGACCCAGATGGTTTAAAAGCATAGATTTTCAGTGATTCTTTGTACCCATTTCAGTGGTTTGATTCACATTCCTTGGTTATCCTTTGGTGATGTTATTAAAACCAATTATGGTTGGGAATGCGTCTTGTGATCCACATCGTCAAGGAGGAAAAAAGAACACACACAAACAAACAAACACACACACACACACACACACACACACACACACACACACACACACACACACACACACACACACACACGCAACCGTCAGCTTAATCCTGATAAAACTGTAACGACTCCAAAATTGTCGGGAACAACTGCCTACTACCCTTTGAGCGTTCATGTCTTGCGTGAGTGCATTCCTGCAGATATGGGTGTATGAGCGCTTAGATGTAAATATGTGCCAGTGCACGCATGTGTGTATGCTTTTGTGCGTGCGTGTTTGCTTGCATGCGTTTGTGCATGCATCGTGCGAGTGTGTGCGTTTGCGTTCGCTTGATCAAGCCGATTCAAACACCGCACGCCTCGAGCAATGTTCACAGCAACAGAAATGAAAGAGTATTCACACGGGCAGGGGCGGACGAGGGGGAGGGGGGGTTTCCAGGGTTTCCCCAACAGATAAAAAACTATTTTTATTAGTAACAAAATGTGCTGTCTGAAAGTGGTAATGATCACCATCAGAATGCGCCAGATTGGAACATTTTGCAGTGAAAATCCCCCACCCCACCCCCCGCTTTAACGTTTCTGCTGAGCTTCAAGCGTTCCTATAGGGTCGTACTCCCCCCCCCCCCCCCCCACGCTTTGACGTTTTGGCTGAGCTTCAAGCGCTCCAAGAGGGTCGCCCTTCTGCTTCCCACCCCCCCCGCTCTTAAAAAAGTTTGGAACCACCACCCCCCCCCCCCCCCCCAAATGAACTGATCTGCTCCTGCACGGGGGACAGGAAAAAGAGATAGAGTTTCAATTAAATGTCTGCGAACGTCGCTCACAACGGTAGGATGCACAATTCAGTGCTGACCCCAATGCAAAGCACGACCGCCGAAACAAATACGTGCACAATGAGCTCACTGAAATGCTAGGGTGGCATATTAGAACATAGTGCCATCACAGTGGCAGTAATACCCGACATATTAGGCACGTACATTTTCAAAAGAAAAGTGTCCACCATTCCATGTTATCCCAAAGTGTTGTTCCGATTTATCAGAATGCACTTCACTATTTGCAGAATTAGCTAAGTTACAACCGAGACTCGCTTCAGATGAGTGAACGCCAAGTCTTCGATGCTGATAGACTTGTCATAGTTATAGGCCTACTCAAACGTTTCGATGTGACTACAGGCGTTGACTCGTCGTGTTTCTCCAGTATGTTTCTCTCTTGTCCCACTGTCCCACTTTGTCCTCCGTTCCCAGTCCCATCCCCTTCTTGCACTCATTCCACTTCAGCCTTTCTTTCCTGGATCCCAGGAGCAATCCTGCACGATTCCGCCATCCCAGGAGGTGATTCGATCATTCTTCTCTTGATTCTCTCGCCTTACCTGTCGTCCTCGTAATTTTGCAACCCCAATCTCCTCTGCAAGAACTTTTTGACCTGTATTCGTTCACCTTCCAATCTCCTCTGCACGGACGTTTGGACCTGTATTCGTTCACCTTCCAATCTCCTCTGCACGGACGTTTGGACCTGTATTCGTTCACCTTCCAATCTCCTCTGCACGGACGTTTGGACCTGTATTCGTTCACCTTCCAATCTCCTCTGCACGGACGTTTGGACCTGTACTCGTTCACCTTCCAATCTCCTCTGCACGGACGTTTGGACCTGTACTCGTTCACCTTCCAATCTCCTCTGCACGGACGTTTGGACCTGTATTCGTTCACCTTCCAATCTCCTCTGCACGGACGTTTGGACCTGTATTCGTTCACCTTCCAATCTCCTCTGCACGGACGTTTGGACCTGTATTCGTTCACCTTCCAATCTCCTCTGCACGGACGTTTGGACCTGTATTCGTTCACCTTCCAATCTCCTCTGCACGGACGTTTGGACCTGTATTCGTTCACCTTCCAATCTCCTCTGCACGGACGTTTGGACCTGTATTCGTTCACCTTCCAATCTCCTCTGCACGGACGTTTGGACCTGTATTCGTTCACCTTCCAATCTCCTCTGCACGGACGTTTGGACCTGTATTCGTTCACCTTCCAATCTCCTCTGCACGGACGTTTGGACCTGTATTCGTTCACCTTCCAAAGGTCAAAACGATCTCGACTTCCTTTATGATGTTTTCTCGGAGTTCACGTAAGATTTCGTTCCTTCAGCGAGTGACGTGAATAATTTATTGATTGTCTCGTCGCATCCGTAACGGTAATTTAAAAGCATGGCGGTTTCGTTAAAGTATTTGTCCTCGTGTGTTTGGCCTACTTCGAATGCAGGGCACACACAAAATCCTTCCCTCGATTTCTTGAAATCCGGGGAGACAACTCCCAGCCCTCGACCCCAAAGCAATATTTTACGACCCTGACAGATGTCGCCGTAATGTCCACTGAGACGGTGGAGAGTGGCAGGCGCGCTCCAAAGCCGCGAGCAGTTCGAGAATGGGAGCCGGAGCCACCCATTTCAAAGATCTACATCCCCAAGATGAAGGAAGCACTGCTAACTACAGGGACACAGTGGGGACTGCGATTGGCGGCATGGGTGTCAGCCAAGTTCCAATTTGCTGCTTTTTTGGTCTGACTGGAAGTTTGCACTTGAAAGTTTTCATAGCAAAGACGCATCTTGGGTCACATTCTGTCGCACGTTTTCGTATTTTGACCAAACTTACCGGTATGTAATTCCAAATGCACGGGTCAGGGTTGTGATTTCTTTTTTTCTTTTTTAACTGCTTACCTTACGAAGTTGTTTAACTTTAAGCAACTCTTGAATTGTCATGTATGGACCCTAACCAGATATCTAAGAGTTGCTTTCCACGATCTCTTAAACTCATATTCCGCGGTTGCATTTTATTCTTGAGTATTTGTGTCACCTTGACTTTGTTTATGCACCTTGAAATTCCGTGTAATAACTATATCTTTATAGACATGAGAACTCGCTCCACTACACAGCATAGGCAACAGAGCTAGCCAGAGAGAGATGAGCTTTTTTAAAATTACAAAACCGCAACAAAACAAAGAACAAACGCCTCATTCCTCTCCTTCTCCATTCCATTCCTCTCTACTTCCCTATCCGCCATATTGCCATGAAGATCCCACACCTTGATCACGCGTGAAGCGCTCCCACACGTCAGAGACTGTGACTTTACACGAAAATATGGTGTCCTTGTTGCTGTTCGGGTCGTGCTGAACGCAGATTGGCACATTTTCTGTAATGATATCAAGCCAGGTCACGCAACAGGACAGTCAGCAGGGACCATCACGGTGGCAATGCAGACAGATCGCCTACTCCCGGCGAAAAGAATCCTCGCCAGCATCGTATCTGCAAGAGCAGAGGCACAATCCGACACGCAGCCATTCAGATGTAGGGAACCTAGATCGCAGCGTGCATTCGAGGGTTTGATGTACAGTAAGAGCGCAGACCCAACTGACGTCACAAATGAACAAAGATTTTTAGTGAAGTGTTCACTGTAATTAAGAAACTCATTAAAGTGGAAGCGTAAATGCTCCTTCTTTTTTAAGGGACGCAGAAATGTTTAGATGATAACAATGGAGAATATCAGTCCAGACATCCCGAGCAAGGACCGAACCACGGCACCCAATCGCTTCGCGCAATTGCCAACAGGTCAAGCTATTGACCCGTCCACAGCCACGCCCCTTTCTCGCTGTAGCTCGCGTGGTATCACATGCAGGCGGCAAAATGGCTTCCACGCTAACGCCAACTGACTCGTTGCGTTGTATTCCGGACAGCATTTGTGTCTCATTTTTGCCCGATAGTGAGAAGATTTCTCAGACTGTGATAGACAGGGGTATGAATGAATACTACTCATGTTATTTAGACGAAATTAAGATCTATGAGCAAGAGGATTCAACGGTGGAGGTGACAGCTCGGGAAGTGGAGGTGGTGCTGGCATCTGCGTGACAATGAGCGTCGTATCTGTCTGTTGTCAGGTGCCTGTAAAATGTTGATCGAGTGTTCCAGTGATCAGGTAGTTAAGTTTAAAACGGATTGAGCGCCTCGGGTTGGTGTAGAGTCGCTATACAAAACTACTACCTTTACCTTCACTAGTTGCATTGATGAGAAAGAAATTTACCAACCACGTTCGATTCGAAGACTTGATCGAGACAGGGGTGAACCTTTGCTCTTCGCTTACGTTGGATGGGATATATTCTGTTCTAATCCTGGAGCTTTGTATAACCGTGCTCTACCCAAAATCTCAGACCTACCATCACGACAGACAATCTGTGTAATGAGATGATAAGGTACATAAGCATCATCCTCGCAATGAAGCGTTACTGTACGTCTATTCTCACTCAACCCTCATGCTCCCTCCCAAAATTGGCTTCCTGAAACCTAGAAATGAATAAGCTTATGTTAAACAACAGTAATGTTCAATTTCAAATGCAGATCTGAGACTCACCCCCGCGTGGACTCTTTTGTTTTCATTAAGCCGGTTGAGATTTAGCTGATCGTGTGGCCGGCAGCACGCCTTGATCCACGCCATGGCATCGGCTCTTCTGCTTTTTACAGAGGGAAATTGATGCAATTTGCCTCCTACTATTTTATCGGGATATCGTTGATCAACGGAGCATGTGCCCCACTGGCAGTGAACAACCATTTTGTTGTGGTTGTGCGATAGGCTAGAACCGAAGCGAAAACGCGTGATGGAGTCAAAGAGACGCTGGTTCCAGACAGTGCCGTATTTGTGATACCAGTGTGAGCAAGAGAAGTCTGCGCTAAAAATAGACTAGTTCCGCGTCAGCGATTGGCAAAGCCTAGCGACCGCGTGGGCCGTGTGGATGGGTCTATTATGCCAGATCCCGTTCTTAGAAAAGAAGCGTTCATCAGCAAAGTTAGTAGTTCGCCTGCGGCCAGTAAAGTGATCAGGTGCATGGTGGGACAACTGCGCAAACCCCGTCCTGAAAACTCCAAGAGTTTCCTGTCTTGATTGCCCCGACATCGTCACCTGGGGTGATAGGTCTCTACCCTACTTCCAACCCTCTCTACCCTACTCCCAACCCTCTCTACCCTACTTTCAACCCTCTCTACCCTACTTCCAACCCTCTCTACCCTACTTCCAACCCTCTCTACCCTACTTCCAACCCTCTCTACCCTACTTCCTACCCTCTCTACCCTACTTTCAACCCTCTCTACCCTACTTCCAACCCTCTCTACCCTACTTCCCACCCTCTCTACCCTACTTCCAACCCTCTCTACCCTACTTCCCACCCTCTCTACCCTACTTCCAACCCTCTCTACCCTACTTCCAACCCTCTCTACCCTACTTCCAACCCTCTCTACACTACTTCCAACTCTCTCTACTCTACTTCCAACCCTCTCTACCCTACTTCCAACCCTCTCTACTCTACTTCCAACCCTCTCTACCCTACTTCCAACCCTCTCTACCCTACTTGCAACCCTCTCTACCCTACGTCCAACCCTCTCTACCCTACTTCCAACCCTCTCTACCCTACTTCCAACCCTCTCTACCCTACTTCCAACCCTCTCTTCCGTACTTCCAACTCTTTCTACTCTACTTCCAATCCTCTCTACCCTACTTCCAATCCTCTCTACTCTACTTCCTACCCTCTCTACCCTACTTCCAACCCTCTCTACCCTACTTCCAACCCTCTCTACCCTACTTCCCACCCTCTCTACCCTACTTGCAACCCTCTCTACCCTACTTCCAATCCTCTCTACCCTACTTCCTACCCTCTCTACCCTACTTCCAACCCTCTCTACCCTACTTCCAATCCTCTCTACCCTACTTCCAACCCTCTCTACCCTACTTGCAACCCTCTCTACCCTACTTCCAATCCTCTCTACTCTACTTCCAACCCTCTCTACCCTACTTCCAACCCTCTCTACCCTACTTCCAACCCTCTCTACTCTACTTCCAATCCTCTCTACCCTACTTCCAACCCTCTCTACTCTACTTCCAACCCTCTCTACCCTACTTCCAACTCTCTCTACCCTACTTCCAACCCTCTCTACCCTACTTCCAACCCTCTCTACCCTACTTCCAACCCTCTCTACCCTACTTCCCACCCTCTCTACCCTACTAACAACCCTCTCTACCCTACTTCCAACCCTCTCTACCGTACTTCCAACCCTCTCTACCCTACTTCCAACCCTCTCTACCCTACTTCCAACCCTCTCTACCCTACTTCCAACCCTCTCTACCCTACTTCCAACCCTCTCTACCCTACTTCCAACCCTCTCTACCTTACTTCCCACCCTCTCTACCCTACTTCCCACCCTCTCTACCCTACTTCCAACCCTCTCTACCCTACTTCCAACCCTCTCTACCCTACTTCCAACCCTCTCTACCCTACTTCCAACCCTCTCTACCCTACTTCCAACCCTCTCTACCCTACTTCCAACCCTCTCTACCCTACTTCCCACCCTCTCTACCCTACTTCCAACCCTCTCTACCCTACTTCCAACCCTCTCTACCCTACTTCCAACTCTCTCTACCCTACTTCCAACCCTCTCTACCCTACTTCCCACCCTCTCTACTCTACTTCCAACCCTCTCTACCCTACTTCCAATCCTCTCTACCCTACTTCCAACCCTCTCTACCCTACTTCCAACCCTTTCTACCCTACTTCCAACCCTCTCTACCCTACTTCCAACCCTCTCAACCCTACTTCCCACCCTCTCTACCCTACTTCCAACTCTCTCTACTCTACTTCCAACCCTCTCTACCCTACTTCCAACTCTCTCTACCCTACTTCCAACCCTCTCTACCCTACTTCCAACCCTCTCTACTCTACTTTCAACCCTCTCTACCCTACTTCCAACCCTCTCTACCCTACTTGCAACCCTCTCTACCCTACTTCCAATCCTCTCTACCCTACTTCCTACCCTCTCTACCCTACTTCCAACCCTCTCTACCCTACTTCCAATCCTCTCTACCCTACTTCCAACCCTCTCTACCCTACTTGCAACCCTCTCTACCCTACTTCCAACCCTCTCTACTCTACTTCCAACCCTCTCTACCCTACTTCCAACTCTCTCTACCCTACTTCCAACCCTCTCTACCCTACTTCCAACCCTCTCTACCCTACTTCCAACCCTCTCTACCCTACTTCCAACCCTCTCTACCGTACTTCCTACCCTCTCTACCCTACTTCCAACCCTCTCTACCCTACTTCCAACCCTCTCTACTCTACTTTCAACCCTCTCTACCCTACTTCCAACCCTCTCTACCCTACTTCCAACCCTCTCTACCCTACTTCCAACCCTTTCTACCCTACTTCCAACCCTCTCTACCCTACTTCCAACCCTCTCTACCCTACTTCCAACCCTTTCTACCCTACTTCCAATCCTCTCTACCCTACTTCCAACCCTCTCTACCCTACTTCCAATCCTCTCTACCCTACTTCCAACTCTCTCTACCCTACTTCCAACTCTCTCTACCGTACTTCCAACTCTCTCTACCGTACTTCCAACCCTCTCTACCCTACTTCCCACCCTCTCTACCCTACTTCCCACCCTCTCTACCCTACTTCCAACCCTCGTCTTCATGGAGAGTTTTTTAAATAGAAAATCTCCACTCTAAATGTTAGCATCAGAATCTGACGGGGATGATGATTGATTTAGAATTTTTCTTACCTATCACTTTTTGTGAATGGATGACTCACTGTCTTTGTTGCTTTGTTTTCTGAATTGCACGTGAACAGTCCTTTATATTTTCTAAGCAGTTATGAAGGGGGTGGGGAGTGAGGAAGGAGGGTTGCGGAGGAAGAACCACCCTTCCTGTTGGACTGGATTTCCAGCTTTTTAAAGTATTGTTTGATCAAAGTGAGACCCACTGTGTCAATTTACAATGCCAAACTTTTTTTCTCTCCAAATATACGTTTTTGTTTGTTTGTCTGTGTGAAATTTTCCCCTCATAGGTATGGTTCTTGCAAAAACGTTCTGCATTTTTTACATCGTGGTACCGTTTTGTGTAGAGGTCCAAGGTCTCGCCGAGTAAAGAGTCAAAGTGTCAAAGTGTCCTCACACTGTAACCCCCCATCCTCACCCCCTAATTCCATTTCTACTGCAGTGTCCTCACACTGTAACCCCCCACCCCCACCCCTACCCCTAATTCCATTGCTACTGCAGTGTCCTCACACTGTAACCCCCCACCCCCACCCCCTAATTCCATTGCTACAGCAGATGGCTGTTTAATGCCAAACAGCAGCAGTTCCTCACGAACCTTGGACACTGTATGCGTGCAGTGTAGTTCTCGCTTGAAATCTCTCCACTCCAATCTTTTAAAGGTGGAAAGGATGACATGATGAAACTTCTGTAAACCCCGCAAAATCTTCGAGAACAACTGTGTTCGTGTTTAGGATTGTGCGTACAATCAAGGAATTGCGAAGGCCAAGCTCTGAAAAACAGGTACTTTTTTGTTTGAAAATCGACAAGAAAAGGTGTGGTTTTGAGATATCCCGAAGCCCATAACCTGAGACATCATCAGCGAAGTACAAACATAAAACAGCTGCAAAGAAGCGAAGACAGATGCTGAGTAAAGATGTTTTTGGTTCAGTAAAAGATAGAAAATGAAAAATGGGTTTCATCTCAAAATGACTAAGAAACATATGTATGTGTGTCTGTATTCGCTCTTGTAACCCGCCTTTTTTCACACTGAGGCATGCTCAAGGCGCTAACAATAAAAACTGGAATAGGTAGTCAACCCCTTATTAAAACTAGCAAAGCTGCCTTGATTTTTTCAGTTTTTCCGGAGTTGCACTACAGAGTGTTGGGCCGATAAAAGAAAATGATATACACACATGTCTCTGCAGTGTTTAGTTTGTATATTTTAAAATGATGTAGTCGCATGAGGCACGTCATTTGATCCTGACCTTAAATTCAACCTCTCTCCTGGAACCAAAGTCTCTCTCGTTGACTGGATTAGAATCCTCTTCTTCCTCTTAAGGATACAGTTCCATTCATCAAGTCATTCGCAGATATTTTCCTCTGTCATCTACGATGTCTATTTCACTTAAAATTTCTGAAAGAATAATCTACCATCTCTTTTTGAACGATTTGCTACTGAACTGATAGCCACGCTGTTCCTCACAAGAACTCCATAGATGTCGATTTAGTCAGGTTTTTTCCGTTTTCCCTTCACAAGATTTGTCCCGTTGAATGTCCCTGCCGGGGATGACTTGACCACTATTGTTCATTCTTGCGATTCCAGCGCTATCTGCGTCTTCCTTTTAGACGAAGAATCGGCAGTTCCTTTGTCTGTGTTTTTCTGAGGAAGTGATTCAGCTCCACGCTCCTGAAGAAGCAGTCTCATTACCTCCCGTGCATGAGTACATTGACAGCAGTCTCATTACCTCCCGTGCATGAGTACATTGACAGCAGGCGAGCTACGCTGAGAGGGGAGAGAGGGTGGCTTGGAAGTTTGGGACAGAAATACAAAGCAAATGAAATGAGAACACCCTGTACTAACGCCCCGAGCAATAGCTGTGCTCTGTCTCTGCTCTAAATTAACTCCCCAAGAAACGACCTCAACACACGGAAATGTCCGTTCATCAATAATGTCCATCCAACCGCCCCCTGAAGGTACATCCTATCATCTGTCTCTGCGATCTTGGCAGAGCCGAGTCCAAGTCCTAGCGAGCTAATGAGTGGGTGCCATCAACAGGCAGCCATGTGATTAGCCCAGCACGGTCTTGCCGCTAATCATTTGGGTCCCCCCTCGAGAAATGAGTCCTGCTCACGCACAAGTCCTGGATGGAGACATCGAACATAAACCAAATACGAACTTCCAGCCCGCTCATGCTAGTAACTCTGTGACGACGGCTACAAGGGTGCTGTCGCTCAGCTGAGGGGTATAGCACGCCATGAACGGAAGCATGTTGCTTTTCTTTCCCTAATAGATACACTGTTTTATTTCACTGAGAGAGTTTTCAACTGTCTGATAATGTTTGAATAAATGTGACAGTACAGTTGACATTCAGTATTCAAATTCTTGTAGATGACCCAGTTTGGTACCAGGAAGTGTGCGTATTCTGTGATGGCGAGTCTCCTACGTAAGTGAAACGACACAGAAAAGGCAACTTTCTGCACACTTGCTGATTGATCAGCGCTTCCAATTATTATCAATTATCCTCTGCTTCTATGCTAGGTAATCAAGTCGTAATGTCACTAGCTGCTTTTACTCACGCTTTGTTCGCTCGTCAGTCGATGAGAGAAAGAAAAAAATCAAATATGACGTGGCTGACTGACATTTGGTGAAAAAAAAACCACAATGAGGTAGTTGAAAAAAAAGTTGCTTTCAACACCAGGCACGTGGCTTGCAAAGTATTGGAACACTTTTTATTTAGTTTAACGTGGGTTTTGGGCAACTGCAGCAGCATTTCATCAACTGATTACTTGTTCGGTAATAATGGACCCTGCATTTAATGCTAGTTGCTTTATCTAGAAGATCTAAAAATAAACAGCCTGCACTCCTTTGGGGAAAGCTGTCGCCCCTCACCCCAATGTATTGTAGCAGCATACGTCCCCATGTGAATTCACTCACAAAACGGATAAGATCGTCCGACAGTGTTGGGAGTCGGCTCGAGACGAAATTACTTTGTTGCACCTTCCCTTACCTCATTTCTTAATTGCGTAATTTTCAATCATTTTGCATTAATGAACAGTGATTGTGTCTAATTTTGCATTTTCTTCAGCTCAAAACCTGTTTTTAAGACAATTAATTACGAACACCACTCTGATGTCGTGCAAGTAGGACCCCTGTGGGTTCGGGGTAAGAACTGACCCACCGCGTCTCCCTACGCGATTCGTAAGAGGCGAATAACTAGGCACACCGTGACTTGATTTGCGTTTACTTCATACTGTTCTAGTGATTTTCGTGCTTGCTGGCCTTATATAGCCTTCAAAGGCTGATAGGCCGTAAAACTTTATCCATCCATTCATCCATCGTGCGAGTAGAGAGAGCGTGACGTAGTTCCATCACGAATTACCGACTGGTTTAAGAGTGAACATGGCGCCAGCAGCAACACAGTTCAGACTGTCTGCTCTCAATTCGGCTTCCTGATCTCTAGCTACCGTCCACCTCCAAACGCCGTTCAGCTTAAAACTCCCTGCAATAGTATGTCAAACAATACTCCTTTTTTCTCTCCTCAACTTGGTGGAGGAAAATGCCACATCTCCCCAGATATGGTTTTGTGCGAGGCCTTGCAAAAGGGACACACAATCATGTAGTCACTTTCTCAGGAACGTCGATCTGGTCCGTCATGAAGCGCTGCTCGAGGCAAGCGCCACAGTAAATAATGGAGTTGCGTTTTGCGGACGCGGAATGAGAATGCTCCATGGCGACCGGAATGTGAAAATGCTGGCAAAGCAAAGTTCTCATCAGTCGAAGTGACGCGGTGCCCTCCTGAGCTGACCGTCATCTGCACAGCAGTAGTAGTTATCTCCGCAGCAGATATTATCTGCGCAGCAGTTCTCTGTACAGCTGCGGGGAAATTCAGACAGGTTCTTCAATTCATCGTGGTGCAGGCGGGAATTCGGCAGCCATGTTTTTGCAGATTCAATTTGTTAAACATCAATTTACAATATAGGCGAGCACTGATTGTAGCAAAATTTGAACAAAAAAAACATAATAGTGGGTAACCTACTCATGGTAAGGGAGGGGATGTACCTATTATCATTATGATCTGGATATACATACATTTGAAAAATAATAACTATCATCTCTGAATATTTCCATGAAGTCTCTTTCTGGAAATAGATGTGGATCTGTCCATGTGCCCATGAGTGCCTATCTCTGTCGGTTGCCTTTCCTGTCTGCCTCCCTTTACATTTTTGTTCTCCTGGGTCTATGTACCCGCACCGTTTATTTCTGTTCATGTCTGTCACTGTCTCTTTGTCTCTTTGTCTCCTCCTTTCTGCGTCGGTCTCGTCACTGCCTCTGTCCTTGTATCTGTTTCTGCCCCTGCACGTCTCCTTCTTCCTGCCTGCCTGGCTGTCCGTCCGTCCGTCCGTCCGTCCGTCCGTCCGTCCGTCCGTCCGTCCGTCCGTCTGTCTGTCAACGTCTCTCTCTCTCTGTCTCTCTCTCTCTCTCTCTCTCTCTCTCTCTCTCTCTCTCTCTCTCTCTCTCTCACACACACACACACACACACACACACAAACACACGCATACAGACACACAGGTCACAAAGAGGGAGATACGTGGAGCCAAGTAGGTACGTACATGTGCAGAGCACAAGAAAAATCATATAGTGTCCAAGTATTTGTACAGACAGCAAATGTCTTGCATTCTCTTGAAAAGAGTTTGAATGAAAAGCTACCCAGCAATTTCATACTGATCCCAATGCAAAAGAAACTAAACAAAACTTCAGGAAGACAACAACCCTCCTTAAAGTGTTTATTTCCAGGAAGGACAGGAGATGCCTCACCCAGACGTTTCTGAACAGACCCATGGTATCCAGGATGGCGGATGGACATGTGCCTGAGGCCTTGCAGAAAAACATCGGCAGTAGAACAGATCCAAGACTTCTCGACACAAAGGTCGAGGTATCGGCAGCGGACACTACCCCGCCAGCAGAGGATCCGGGGAGCTCTGTGGCCGAATGGTCAGCACACTTGACCTGTAGTCGTTTGCGGCTTGATAGTTGCGCGGACTAAAGAGTTGCTTCCTTGAGCAAGGTACTTTATTCGCATTGTTTCTCCCCACTCAGGAGTAAAGCGGGTACGTTTGAGGGTTGAGATGGAATACTGTAAACGTTTGCGTTAGCGCGTTTATTCGTAGCCTGGTTGCATGCTCCCCCGGGAGTTGAGATGGAGTTGGAGTGCAGAGTGGTTGCATGCTCTCCAGGGAGTTGAGATGGAGTTGGAGTGCAGCCTGGCTGCATGCTCCCCAGGGAGTTGAGATGGTGTTGGAGTGCAGCCTGGCTGCATGCTCCCCAGGGAGTTGAGATGCTGTTGGAGTGCAGCCAGGTTGCATGCTCCCCAGGGAGTTGAGATGGAGTTGGAGTGCAGAGTGGTTGCATGCTCTCCAGGGAGTTGAGATGGAGTTGGAGTGCAGCCTGGCTGCATGCTCCCCAGGGAGTTGAGATGGTGTTGGAGTGCAGCCTGGCTGCATGCTCCCCAGGGAGTTGAGATGGTGTTGGAGTGCAGCCTGGTTGCATGCTCCCCAGGGAGTTGAGATGGTGTTGGAGTGCAGCCTGGCTGCATGCTCCCCAGGGAGTTGAGATGGTGTTGGAGTGCAGCCTGGCTGCATGCTCCCCAGGGAGTTGAGATGGTGTTGGAGTGCAGCCAGGTTGCATGCTCCCCAGGGAGTTGAGATGGTGTTGGAGTGCAGCCAGGTTGCATGCTCCCCAGGGAGTTGAGATGGTGTTGGAGTGCAGCCTGGCTGCATGCTCCCCAGGGAGTTGAGATGGTGTTGGAGTGCAGCCTGGTTGCATGCTCCCCAGGGAGTTGAGATGGTGTTGGAGTGCAGCCTGGTTGCATGCTCCCCAGGGAGTTGAGATGGTGTTGGAGTGCAGCCTGGTTGCATGCTCCCCAGGGAGTTGAGATGGTGTTGGAGTGCAGCCTGGTTGCATGCTCCCCAGGGAGTTGAGATGGTGTTGGAGTGCAGCCTGGCTGCATGCTCCCCAGGGAGTTGAGATGGTGTTGGAGTGCAGCCTGGCTGCATGCTCCCCAGGGAGTTGAGATGGTGTTGGAGTGCAGCCTGGTTGCATGCTCCCCAGGGAGTTGAGATGGTGTTGGAGTGCAGCCTGGCTGCATGCTCCCCAGGGAGTTGAGATGGTGTTGGAGTGCAGCCTGGCTGCATGCTCCCCAGGGAGTTGAGATGGTGTTGGAGTGCAGCCAGGTTGCATGCTCCCCAGGGAGTTGAGATGGTGTTGGAGTGCAGCCTGGTTGCATGCTCCCCAGGGAGTTGAGATGGTGTTGGAGTGCAGCCTGGTTGCATGCTCCCCAGGGAGTTGAGATGGTGTTGGAGTGCAGCCTGGTTGCA